>JAATLQ010004351.1:0-40585 GCA_013421005.1 Heliconius erato x Heliconius himera | reverse complement strand
ATTCTTCATAAGCTCTTTTTCTCTTTGTCCCGATAATATCCACCCTAAACACGTTTTTTGAGCTACTATTCCGTCAGGCATTTTAATTAAACCATCTTCTATAATTTTACTAAAGACATCAGCGCCCAGTAAAATGTCTATACTTCCTGGTTTATAGTAGTTCGGATCAGCTAAATCTATTTTTTTCAGCTCTTGCCAGTTCATCAAGATGTTCTTTGAAGGTAATCTCGTCGATATGGTTTTCAGTACATACGCCTTCACAGTTATGACTTCACTACTGTTAAATCGCGATGCAACTGACAGGTAAGTTAAGTGTTTTATAGGTATTCGGGTTTCTTCTCCTATTCCAGAAACTTCACCGTTGATACTCATCCTTTTCAGGCCTAGTAGTTCAATGACTCTCGCAGATACGAATGAAGCCTCTGAGCCTTGGTCAATTAAAGCACGAAGCAAGTGTGTATCACCATCTCTTGACTTGACTTCTACTTGTGCTGTTGCCAATAATACCTCATGACCAGGTTGTCGTTTAGAGAAGTGAGCGGTTGTGATTATCTGTTCTGGTTGTTCTTCTTGTTCTTCGTTTGTATTTTTTACTCGATGTAATAAGGAGTGATGTCTTCTTCTGCAGATTCGGCATGTTGTTTTATGTTTACAATTGTATACGTTGTGATTTGGTATAAGGCAGTTAAAGCAAAGATGATTTTTCTTCACAATTTCAAATCGTTGTTCAAGAGGTTGCTTCACAAAATCTTTGCAATTATAAATGTAATGACCCCCTTTGCAATAGGAACATGAAGGTTGTAAATGAGTATTAGGGCACTGGGTTTGATGAATTTCACTATCTCTGTTTGTGACATGAAATGACTTAGAAGTTTGAAGTTTGTCCTTTACCGTTGAAATTGGAGCGATTAGTTCAAGTGTACGAAATTTAGAATCGAGAAAATTTTTAAAATCCTCCCACGAAGGCATTTCATCACTGTTCTTCTTATAAGAATATTCTTCCCATTCTTTTAATGACTCTAAGTCCAATTTCTGTCCCACTATAAATATCAAAATAGGATCCCATGTATCTACACTAACATTTAAATTCTTCAAACTACTAACACATTCTGTAGTTGTGTCTAGAAGATTCTTAATTTGAACAGCTGACTGATGTGAAACTTTCTTCTGGCCAAATAACCTTTTTAAAATTCAAAAAACAATCATTTTCTTATTCCCGAAACGCTCTTTAAGTAATTCCCAAGCGCCGGCATAATTGTCTTGTGTAATTTTAATGTGTCGCAATAACATCTCTGCCTCTCCAGTCACGCTAGTTTTTAAGTAGTGAAGCTTTTGCACATCATTAATTGGTGTGTTATGTACAAGCGCCAAAAACAAATCTTGGTAAGTGGGCCAATCTTCATATTTACCAGAAAAAGTAGGTAACTGTATTCTCGGTAATTTAGCGAATGATGACTGCGCATTTTGTAATAAATTTGCCGAGTCAGATTCTTCTAGAATTTTCGGTTTGCTATTCATGTTCGATAGTAAATCTAATAAATCACCCTTTAAACACATGTATAGGTCCTCGTACGAATAATATTCTTCATTAAGAAAGTAAGGTAAAACTCCCCTTTGTTCTCGTGGTGTACACTTCAAAAGATTTTTATGCGTTTCTTTAAATGTCTCCCAGTACTCATCTATAGTTTTTAATCTTGTTTTTATGTAACCTTCAGTTAATCTTTGTTTTGGACACTTCTTAATATTTGTTTGAGCCTTCTGAATCATATTTGCCACATCTTCTAAAGAAGATAGTAATCTATTTTGTTCCACAGTAGGCGAGGCCATTGTAATTAATAAAACTAACTTTTTCAAATCACAAGTAAAACTTCATACAAAAAAAGTTGTTTACTTCAATCGTTGCAATTCCTTATCTAAAGAATGTTGGCTTCTTTTGTATTCACGCGGCCGACTGCATTTACTGTTCGCTTCTTCTATCCGGATCGTTATGGACCATATGTTAATTAGTTTAAGGTTCAATTTTTGTATAGCAGAACAGTTTGATTGTCTGGTTAAATAAAATACGTGCTCACTCCTTGATCATTTATTAACGACTGATTTTCCAATAGATGCGTATTTAAAACATTTACATAAATTGTATTAGACAAATATGTTTATTGCCGACGCAATGATTTTTAACAATAACTAATAAACTAGTAATATTTTTATCAACAAATCTAGTAATTTTTTTTTTTCAGCTATAACTAACGTAACGTACCTATTATATGATTGATAATTCTCTTCGCCGGGCGAGGGATGTTCCGAGAAGGCATCACACGACGACATTAAAGATGAATGATTTGATCTGAAATAAAAGACTATATTAATAGGAAAAATATATAAATATATTTTAAACCTCTAAATAATTACTAAAACTTTTTTTTTTTAAAAAAGATACTTAAAAGCAAAAATAAAGAAAAATGTGATTGATTGCCGCCAAAGTATAAGCATGCGACTGTTAACGCGCTGGTTGTGGGTTCGATTACCTTTCGGAGAAATCAAATATTTAATATTTTCTTTTCTTCACCACGCATAGTCTCAAAAATTTGGCGGAAAATGGGAAATGGAATTGTCTTACCTACCCTGCTATGTGTAGGCTAAAGCGTAAAGTTAAAAACTTATATGTATATATAACTTACCTAGTCCCTTTAGAAGAACACGAGGCGGTACGATGGTGCGCAGAATGCCGACGACGTCGCGGCGACCGCCCGATAGATTCCGTACCCACTACTACGTTCACTCTAAAAATGGACGAATTAATATATTATAAATAAATATATTCGAAGCGCGACATTAGGTTCTGCCATTTAACACGCAACGTTCCGAATATTTGACGGTGGAAAACGAAGTGTTAACACAAGGTTCCCTCTATCTAAGCTGCTATACGGGAAAAAGTGTGAATATGTATTTTTTTTTAATTTTTCTGTGCGTATCTTTGCGTGTATGTGTGTCTATGAATACGTAATAAGGAAAAGAAAATACACTACATTCTCACTAGTCTGGCATTTCAATAGATTAAAATGTCCGACATCTTCTGAATATACTTCTAAAAAAAATGAGAGAAAACATTTTCAAAAAGGACCACAATTTACACCACAACATACTTTAATTAAGGATAAATTTAATACTATATACGGATAAAGTTAAAAAACATTATTATATTTTTATGAAATGCTTTATTTCATATTTACTACAGAAATTGGAACATAATAATAATCTCTATTATCCTTTAATAGTGCTAGATTAGTGAAATTCTATTTATATTCTAAATATAAAGATTATATTTAGAATATAAATAGAATAGATAGATAGATTTTGTGCCTTGTGAAGACAAAGAAATAAATACTTTTTTTTATATGTTAAAAATCTGATTCCCCACTTAGAAAACATGCACGCCTTCCAATAGGCGCGGGTTCAAATCCTGCTACGTTCAAAATTTATATACGTTTTCTAAAAAGTATAAATACTTACTGCTCCGGATATACGTGGGCTTGAGCGTGTAAATCCGGTAACGATTTATGACTATTGATGTTTGTATTATCATCTTCGCGAGCACTTGGTTGAGAATGTGAATTAGATCTGAAAAAATAAATTATTTAAAGTTTTTTTTTATTTTTTAACTGTGGCTTAGCTCCTTTTCTAAATGATAATAATTAAAAATTGTGTATGATTGTCGCTCCGATTCCTGGAAAATAAAAAAAAAGCGGAAATTATTATATTTAAATTATTTTCACTCCCTGGTAAAGAAAGCGAGGCGTTGACTTCCACTGATCTACACGCAACGTATTGAAAATTAGACGGAAAGTAGGTAACATAGTTTATGTAACAAAAATAAAAAAAAAAAAATAAAAAAATGTTTTTGAGTTCCTTACCTCAAAAGGAAAAAACGGAAACTTTCGCACACCTATAGCTTATCGCTTCGTAATCAAAACCTATATAACTTAACTTAGCTTCGCGCTTTATCCCTAGCGGGGTAGTCATAGAGAACGGAGCGCCAAACGCTACGGTACGCTAAAACCTATATAAGTTTGTAAATTTATATAAGTTGAACTACCCGTTGACGATTACAATCCAGAAATTGGTTCTGGAGTCTGAAATGGAGTCCGACTCGCACTTGGCCGGTTTTTTTGCAAATTATTTTAATATATAGATAAAAATAAATGTTGTCCTACCTAACATATCGCGGTGCCGAATGCGCGTACTCAGCCGGTGGACTAATGGCCACTAGTTGGTCGCCATTACGCGACTCATCTGCTTGAGGGCTAGACTGGGGGCTTCCTAGAATTTATTATCTTTCTTTTATTCTGGGTTATATTTAAATAAAGTTTAGCATTCATTTACCATTAAAATAAATGAGACACTATAAGAAATAATCTTATATTAGAAATAAATTAAATTGATGTCACTATCATAAGTTATCTGAAAATAATTTAAGCTATTTATATTATAAAAACGCACTTTTGGAATTTAAACACTAATGTATTATTAGCTTCGCTCTGGTAACAAGGGAAAGTGCGGTGTTGAGTTTCTCCAATCAACACGCAATGCCAACGGAATTCGGCGGAAAGTGGGGAATACATTTTGTCTTAATGGGAACGGAGTGTCTTAGCACTAAGTTCTCAGGTTCCCTTCGCCTACTCTGCTATGTGCGGGAATACAGAGTGAATATAAAAAATACCCAAGAAAAAATAATTTAAAAATAAAAGAACTTACGTATAGAATAATTACTCTTGATAACACACTCAGCCCTTTGCCGTGGTATAACAAATGATTCAGGAAAGAAGACTCTAGGGTCAAAACTTCTATTCTTTTCTTCTTTAGAACCGGAATTAGACGAGGATGTTCCCGAGAATGTTCCAGAAGTGTGTCCCGAACGATCTCTGTCCGGATAGACGTCTTTGAGTCGTCGAGACTCGACAAACATCTTTTGGGCTGGAAAATTAATAAATTATTAATTATTAAATTATTTAAGTAAAGATATACTTAACTGGTACTGGTAAAACCTATGTTAAAATTGTTATTTTACATTAGAAAAAGTTCAAAAAAACATTGATACTAATATATTGAGACTAATATATTTTAGGTCAGTCGTGGCGCAGCGGCACAAATTGTGACCATAAAACCGACTGGTTGTGGGTTCGTTCACCACTCGAGGAGGTGAAATATTTATTTAATTTATATCTCCATTTCTTCGCTCTGGTGTCGAGGTAAAGCGCGGCGTGAAGCTGATAAACTAATATATATATATATATATATATATATATATATATATCACGCTGCATCCCGCAGACAGCAAGGAAGACAGAGGTAAGTCAGTGCGAAGAAATGGAAATATTAATTTAAATAAATATTTCATTTCCTCGAATGGGGATCGAACTCACAACTGTTGCGTTACAGTCACACCTTTGTGCCCCTAGGCCATGATGGTCTCATAATATACCTCCTTAAAATAATATATCTTTGAAATTTAATATATCTCTATAAAAAAGAAAACTTAAGCAAACTTACAAACATATGCAGGTGGGTACACATTCTCTCTACTGTCAGAATGTTCTAGAAGCCGTCTTAAAGTGTTCTGTAGACCTTCACCAGCGCTGACCGCTCGACGCGTGCTCGCTATGCGAGTTGTGGCATCTTAAATTATAAAAAATACACTTACATATGTACACTTACGTATTATTTGGGGGCATTACGGTGTTAAACTTCGTGTGAAGAAAAACATAAAATATATAAATTAATTATTAAAATTGCTTGCCCTGCCTTGGTGGACTTAATATGCAGTGTTTGGAATTAGGGCAGAAAGTGTGACACTTTTTTGTAATACGTAGCCATATTACAGAGCTTAGTTTCATATAAAAAATATAAAAATACCTCAAATAAACAATTAAAAAAATACACAAGTATAAAGAAAACGTTCAAAACATAGGAACACGTAAATAGCTAGTTAACCATTTTTATTGGGCTCAACAATTATATATCTCCATAGAAATTGTACAAAATAGAGTGCGTGCGAAATTTGGCTTATTAGTTGATGAGAATAATTTCCGGTAGCAAATTATAGCGCAGTAGTATTATCAACATAGCGACTGCTTAATGAGTCAAAATGTAAATTTAGGCTAAAAATGATGAAGCTTCCGAAAAAGAGAATATTATGCACAATATAATTATATGTTTATAATTGGCTTTCTTTGTATTAAGAGATGCTTGATGGACTTTCCTTACAGTGAGAGCTGGTCTTGGTAAAGCTAGGTTATATTTAACTCCATGAACGCGTGCTTGGACCTTCCACCGGGACGTCGTAGTAGATTGGGCGAGCAATCGTACGACGCCTCATATAGGAGAAGAAGGTTTCTTCGGGGTTTTAGTAGGTAGAATGGTATTCACAAGTGAATCCCACACAGCGTTGCCCAACGTCACGATTTTGGCGGGACGTCCCGGTTTACCCCAAAATTTAAGAGTCTCGGACGGTTTCGTGAATTATTCCACATACTTGGATAATTTGTTTTTAAAACTTTTATTTTTTGTAATAATTTACTAATAATTCCAGGGATATAAATGTCCAGCTTTTCTCTAAGACAAAATCTGACAACGCTGGTCCCACTGTACCGTATCCGTAAGGTACGCATTTACTTTCTAGGCGGTCTGCGTTAATGCACTTCCCAGTGATAATAAAAAAGAAAGGCTATATTTGGCATTTATTATTTAAACTGATAAGATATATTTATATATTTTTTAATCTGTAATAAGTTATCAAAACATGAGTGCAGTTTTTATGCCAAAAATATTATGTATAAAGAGTAGTTAAATCTTTTGACTTACATGGATTACAGCATTCATTATTAAGCGCTCCCGAACTCACGAGATGACAGCCACCGGCCGCTATCGCTTGACTCAGACCGCTGCTTACCTGTAAATAAAGTTAATTTAATAAATTGCTAACCTTTTCATATTAATAATGTATGTTTTAAATAAGTCTGAAGTTTTCGTTGTTACATGGATAGCTAATGGTATATACAGAGAAAAAAAATGAATCGTCAATGTAATGAAAATTTGGATTTTCATAACATATATTATCAAACCATTTAAAAAAAGACTTTTTGACTCGATTAAATTTTAAGAAGATTAATTCAAGATAAATGGCGAATAAATCTAGTGATATAATCACTCCATTCTCCACTTACCAGAGACATATGAGATTTGTTAAATACGTTTAGTAAATTAATATTGGCTTACGAAATTAACAAATTATTCAAAGGCTTACCCTCAAAGGCAACTCCTGCTTCCTGTCCAACACCGTTTCGGACTTTACATAGAAAGCTTTGGTTTCAGCTAGGAGTTCCACTGCGGACTTCCGTTTCTGCTGTGGCATTGTCGTCTGCATCGACCGTGACGTCGCCATATCCTTCTTGCGGGGCAACTTGAACGAAGCGAACAGAGAATCTGCTAGACGACGTCTGCGAATGTATAACAATAATTATATTTTTTAACTTAACGCTGTATGCAGGGTAGCAAACGGAACCTTGTGTTAAGACACTGTTCCTCACTTTCCGCCTAATTTTCGAGATAATACTTTCTTTTGTTACTAACAAATGAAAATATTCTTTATAATATAGATTAAAACTAAAGTTTTAATAGGGCCGGTTTCTGATTACCACGATTCGTTACCTACAGTTGGTTACGGATAATTAACGAACTCATTAGTATTGCAGGCGAATGCCAAATGCTTCTCGAGTACCATTTAGTGGAATTGAATTTAACATTGGCTAATAATTACCAGAATTGCCAGATTGACTATCAAGATAAATAGATTAAAGTGCGCTCTGAGGAGCTAAGGATATTTCTGTAAATATCATCTAATAGTGGCCAGTATCAAAACTGAACGCACGGACGAACTGTCCTGTATATTTATTTGATATTACTAGTGTGTAAGTAGAATATTAGGTAATAACTAGGTACATATATGTATGTATATATATCTTGTGAACTGTCATATTTTTAAGCTGTACAACAATTTTTATAGTAACACAAACCATTTACAATAAGTTACAGGACAAAACGTTAAGAAGAAACCAATACTATTACAGAGAGCAATTGCGTCAACTTAAGTCAGTGCATATCATGTGCTTTCCTAGATTAACCTTTAGATTTACCTCGTCATCATATTTATAAAAATGTTTTCTAAAAAACGTTTTTATAAAAATGTTTACATAAATAAAACACAAAAACCAAACCAACCTAGGTGGAGATTCAAATGATCTCGAATACGAAGTAGTCGCGGTACCCTCAAATTTCTTCCGCACTTCCTCAACTTTCGACCAGCCGGACTCCACATTCAGGCGCCTTGCCAATTGATTATTTTGTGCCGCATGCTTGGCCAGCTCCTCCCTGGTCCTCTTGACGGAGACCTCAGGTATGAGGTCCCGGTGGCGTCCAGTCCGTGTCTCGTGACATCTCTCTATGAACTGTCGTCTGCGTATGGATAGTGTGGCTGACGATGGATCGTCGTCGTCGTCGAAGCACCTGAATTTTAAATGATTTATTGCAAGTTTGAATTTAATTCTGGCGAAAACTTATGTAAGTAAACATTAGTTTTAACATAAAAAAAATATATTATGAATAAATAAAAATTTAAAAAATGTTTTAAGGTTGAGGCAATAAGATATATGTGCATATTTACCAGCAATAGAAGATAAACTTGTATATTTCTAATAAAAAAAACTAAAAATATATATTGAACAACAACTTGTGTTACGTATTTCATTAGTTACCCCAACTCCATAATACTCCTACGTACTTCTATTAAAAAAAAAACGATATACGAATGACTGCGACGATAAACACAATTAATTGGTAAATCAAGAGCCGTAATTGAAGATGGGAACAAAAACTCTAATAATTATAAGGCATCGATTGTTACTGTCGAGGTCGGCTTGGGGGGCAATAGGGGGCAATTACAAGCGCAGAATATCGATTGCTGTACTGCTTGCATGTTAGCAACCAGCGTCGGGAATAGGTACTTCGATACGATATGATTGTACCAATTAAAATGTATGAATTCAACGTAGATTCAGTCAACCATGTTTTATGATGTTATGAATGTGATTTGTTTTAGTATTGACTATTTGAATAATTTAATGACATATGTAGATAGAACTCATTTTTATTATACGTATGTCAGAGTAGAAATTTAGGTTGGTTCTTTTTTCTTTCTCTTACCGTAACCTCTTTCCTTTTAAAGAAAAACAAATGGATTCAGTCTGTGGTCATTTGTTAAGGTATACGAAAGTCAAAATGGAATTGATTAAAAATAAAAAAAAAGGATTACTTTTTTCCAAGTTATTAATTAAAAGTGTTTTTTTTTATTTAAGCAAAGCAAAATTTTACAAATTTCTTATACATTTACATTAATTATTACATACAATATTTTTAATATATTTCATTATCTCATACCTAGCAGGCTGCGCGAGATGCGAACGACAAGGCTGGTAACAGGACAGCGCTGCCATCATGCCAGGCGCGGCTCAGCTCGGTGCACTCCGAGATCATCGTTTGCCACCCCCGCCGAATGCCACCCCCTGCTCAATTATCTGAAACAAAGGGATGTTTTAATTGTAACCGTGCACAACTCTTTTTAAATGTAAAATAATTATTATTTTGTCTGGCTTTGTTTATAGAGGGTAGAATCTGTTTATTGTAGCACAATGTATTTTATAAAGAGAGGCGCGGGTACATAGTACTTAGTAGTTCTTTTTACATAATATATGGTTTTTGATTCTCACTCAGAGGAATATTCAAATTTCAAATATATTTGCTTCCTCAATCAGATTTGGCAGAATTAAATACTTTAACTGTTAATACGACGGTTGTGGGTTGAATTCCTAATCGGGGGAACGAATTATTTTAACATTTTCCCGCTCTGGTAACAAGACAAAGCACGACGTTTAGTTCCGCCACTCGCAGCAATGTCTCCAGAATTCTGCGATAAATAGGGAGCAGAGTGTCTTAAATTAGGCTTCCCTTTCCTTCTTTTCCTCTTAAGCTGAAAAAAACAAAATCAAAATAGTACAAGCAAAAATAATAAATTTGAACTTCAAACCCTACATTATTTATATCCCTAACCTTTCAATTCACTATATTAATAAACACGCCACACGATCACGTCCAGTGACCCGTACAGGTATCCCACATACGAAACGCTCACTTAATTTAGACACTGGCTATAATGTTAGTGCCCACGCATATTGGCGAACAAATTAACTCCACAATGAACCAGTGACCGGTTGATAATGTGGTTTATGCGTCGCATATAATTTGAACGCTATTTATAGTGTCTAATAGTATTATGTGGGATAGGAATTGAGGTTATTGTGTAGTGGTGTAATTATAATATTCAAGTTATCAATTATTTATTACTAGACTTAAATTATAACTTGAAACAATGTCGTAGAGTAGGTTCCCACTGTTTACCCCGCGAATGCTTAAGATCTAAAATTCAGGGAGGTGGATGGATTTAACATTTATAAGAAATAAATAAAATAAGAGAGAGACACTAATCTCTTATTATTAAAAACTATCAATTTTATCAAGAAACATAGTAACAATAATTTAAAAAAAACAATATTTTAACCACTTTTTAGAAAATATAAATATTTTAACGTAGCGTTTAAACTTTAATATGTTTTCTAAAACGATTTTTTCTTTCCTAAATGTAGAATAACAAAAAAAATATTTTTAATCGTTTTACACAAAAAAATATCCTCCAGAATTTGGCGGAAAGGCGAGAATCGAAGTGTCTTGACGGAAAAGAAATGTCTTAACACTAGGGTACCCAAGTTCCCTCTGCCTACAGTGAAGAAATAAAAATAAATAAACAATAGGCCACTAGCTGAACTAACGTAGTTACTATAAGAAAGACCTTCCATTGTATCATAAATAATATGTAACCATAGTGAATAAAAAGTGAGTAATCGAGTATGTGCTTTCGTTTTCTTGTAACACTTTCTAGGCTAATGCACTCAGAGTATCCAGTTAAATTAATTACTCGGCACTGACGGAGAAATTGTAACTCGATTGTTTTTGCTTTGAAAGTTTCTTTACAATTTAGGGTTTAGTAAATAAATTGTTAAAGGAAACAGAAAACGTTACTTAATGTAAGACGGACGTTAGACAAGTGAGTATATGATTTATTAGTTAACGCAAGTGTAAAACATATATATACCTACATTATTCATTTGTAGCGTATTTTTTAACGATTCTTTTTCGCACTTTTTTGAAGTTAAAAATATAACCATCATCATTATCATCATAACCTTTTGACGTCTGAAAATAGGCCTCGCACAAAGATCTCCACGACGATCGCTCCTGCGCTCCCCGAACCGCAGATACAAAAAAAGATAAGTGATTTTGAGGGGGGGGAGAGGGTAGTCCTACACCTCAACACATATCATCTGAGGGGTAGGGGGTGGTTTTAAAAAAAAAATCGTGATTAATGGCCGTCTTCAACCTGATCATCGGTTTACCTGTGCGGAGCCTGTCCACTGGGCGTCGTCTGGTTTGTGCCCGCCACGCAAAATGATCCATTATTTCGTTGTTTACTAAGTAGAAATAAATGACACGCTTCATCTAATTTGACCTGAGAAAGGTCAATACTCTATAGTAAAAAAAAAAATAAAAAAAAAAAATAATACAAATATTCACGGATCCAGTCAGGCATATCCTAATTGCTTGGCTTGCCCAAGTACGTACGTACTTTATCTACATTAAACTTAAAACAATTGATTGCAACTCTTCCAGTGTTTTATGAAAAGAAGGCATCAATAAGAAGTATTTTCTTATTGATGACTTTCTTCTTTCATAAAGAATATGTTAAAATTTCAAAGGATAAAGAAGTGACCATCATGGCGCACGAGTTCCGCCGCCTAAACACACAACTTCTGGTATTCGCAGAACGGAAAACGAACAACGAAGTGTCATGACACTAGCTACTTTTTGCCTACGATGCTATATACAGCATAAATATGTAAGACTAATGAAAGAAGAAGAAGAGAATAGAAAAGAGAGAGAGAGAAAGAGTATATTGAAGTAGAGCTAACAAAAACGAAACTTTTTCACTTATGATACTACAAAATACTTATAACCGCCTATTAAATGTCATACTAAAGAAATACATTAAACTAATTACATAGTAAAGGATTGATTACTATCTAACAGAATATTACCTAAGCTATGCTACCCGAGCTATAAAATTAGCAGAAACGATCGCTGACATATGACCCGCCTTTGCGTAATTTTAATCATGTCGTTTTTATTACTTATACTTACCTAGCTTTTATCTATGGCCTTATAGCTTTTACCTATTTCCATTTAAAATGGGCCATCCGTGTAGTCAAATGGAATCAAGAGTTTTGTATGACACATTCAAACACCGAAGTAACCCTGGCACGAGATACAGAGAATTACACCAATACGATTAACGTTATATGCCTAACTACATAGTTTATAGCCTCCGTGTGTTAGTGGACTATCCAATACAAAAATAATCAAAAGCATGTCTACTGTTACTTATAATACGGTTTAACGTCTCGCTGCAAACGCTGGTTGTGGGTTTGATCCAGGGTGGAATTAAAACATTTCCGCGCTCGGATAAAAAAACGAAGTGTAGGAAAATATGATATACGTAAACGTAGCTAGCTATTCATTGTAATATCCTTTAATATTATAGATAAGCTTGGAATTAAGAGCATATAATATATTATTTTTATAATTACACTAACACCTGCTTGTGACGAACAACCAAAGTTAAAATTACTTTGCAACATCGCGTATTTTCTTTAAGTAAGTAATATTATAAACTAGATAAGAGAATTATTATGCGATAATATTGTTACAGCTCGTCACCTAGTTTTGATAACTCACAAACCAACTGTTGTTGAAATTAGAAATAAATTATTAAACGCATTCAAAGTGTTGATGCAATAACGATAATAATGGTTGCTACAAATTACACATATGAACAAATATCTTGAAAGTGATATTATATAGAGCAACACTCTACTAATATTTAAAAAGTATTTATTTCTTTATATTAAACATCTCTGACATTCTTCGACGTTTGTTGAGAGAACTAAATCCATGAGCGTATCTAGAGACATTTTCCAGGCCGTGAATGTAATTTAGCTTTAATCTAGATATAGATCTGTTTGTGTTAAAGTTATTTTTTAATTTTTTCAGAATTTCTGGGGAGGGTACAAAATAATCTATTTTAGGATAGGCACGGACCACTCATGACTCAATTTCAAATTTATTAAGTTAAATTTCCAAATCACTCATCACTGGGTAGCGGATCCCAATATGATATTGGATGTTTATTATAATAAAATCTCAAGATGACAGCCAAACAACTATCAACAATATTGCCAAAATTCCAAATGCAAGGCACCTTCACGCTCTTACCCGCACGACCGGGTATGCAGAGAGAATACAGAGACAGAGAGATGCTAGTATCACCACATTACCTAGCAAAATTGCATATGCAGTTGCATATGCAATTTATCTTTAAATGAATGAAATTACCTAAAATGAACCAACAATTATGTTCATCAACGTCAAACTAACGTTTCCACAAACATCACGAAAGGCATCAAGCAATCAGTACCAACAGTTCATGTAGCTGTGTACTAACTCACTCGACTCATGCAACCGTTTTCGTGACGACACTACATGCATTTTACATTAGCATATTAGCGTTTGTGCCACGTAAATATTAGCTCGCCTCAATTTTGGCAGTGGTGTTTGTTGAGATTGCTGTGCTGGATAGTCCACACGAGGACAGTGGAATAGAATTAGAAGATATTTTTGTGATTTAGGTTATATTATTATTAAAAGGTAAAAGCTATATTGAAATGTATCATCATCTAATCTAATTAAATTAATATTGCGAAAGTTTAATTTTGTTTTAAATAAGATTTTTTTTTGTATCTAACATTCCTCCGAATCGAAATCTAGATCAGACTCTAATACCATCCATATGTAATGTAAAAAACTTGAATATAATATCCATATAACGTTTTATAAATTATAGTTCTATTTACTAATTACTGACAAAACTTTAAATATAGAAAACAATTTCCTTTTTGAGATGTACCTAATAAAATTATTTGTTAGAGAACATTTACTTAGTGAAATATTATAAAAATAAAATATGTGAAAAATTTTCAAGATTTTAGTCTGTATGTTTGTTTATCATTTAACGGTTTCGTTATTATAAATATAAATAATAATCATTTAAAAAGGCATATCAATGATAAAACTTTATTATGTTTAAAAAAAAATGTCCTACTTTAAGGTTATTCTCTTAATACGTTGCAAGATAAATATAAGATTTATCGTAAACAGACTGTGACGAAGTGCTTATTAGTTAACTCCTCCACATTTGTAGAAAATAAGTGGCCGCATTTCAAAAGATCATGACTTTTAAAGATTTATGAAAGTTGTGAAACTATTGCCTTTTGAATATTTACTTCTACAACTTTTCCGTTGCATTCTTTAATTCTTGTTATTTGAGGTTAGATTAAAAATTGAAACATAAGACGTAGTTTTGTAAGAATATTGTACCTAAGCCTTAGAATTGATATCATTAACTAATAAAAATATAACTTTAACCTAAACGTATGTAGTATATATACGTTAAGGAAGACGTTAAAAAAAATTGAGGCTAAATAAAAAATACGGCTTTCGACAACCGTCGAAGACGATGGATAATATTTATTATTTATATATAAGAAATATTTTACTTTCCCCAGTATGAAAAAATAATTATACATTTATTATTATTACATATCACTTTTTTGGTTTAATTCAATTATTTCAATACAATGTTGCGCATTTTCCATTATAAATTACAAATGTAGATTATTTACCATATATTAAAGAATAATATTAAGCATGATTTCTGCACAGTTAATAATGAGCATAGAAAAAAAAATTTCTTTCATACAGTTGTCTAAGATACATATATTAACGATATGAAATATACGTATTCCATACACAAATTCAACATACAAAACCACAATACAATCGATATTCATCACTTATCTCATACATACATACATACAAAGGCGTGTCGTGAATTACACTGGCATCACAAGCGAAGCGGTAACATCTTAGGTAACGGGCGAGGAGTGACCGTAATGAATCAATGGCACCACGCTCGACGATCAGCTCAGCTGTGCGTTTGTACTGTTACATGTAAACTGTTATTTGCATGTACTCAAATATCTATATATAGAATAGATAGATATATATAAGATGTAATGTAATATGTAACACAAAAGATAAAATATGTTCATTTTTTCGCTCTGGTTTCTAGGCAAAGCGCGGCGTTTAGTTCCGACATTTAACACGCAAAGCCTCCGGACAACTCTGCTTATCCTACTGCAATATAATAAGATAATGCAGGAAATATATTTATATTAAATATTCAGTGTTATTTGTATTTTTTATGTAATAATGATGCAATCACGATACATTTGGAACATGTTTGAAATAATGTTATAAGTTCAAATCCATTAAAGGTAAATTTGTTCTTTAAAATACATAATGTCCCTGGTTTCCTTAAAAAAGCAGAGTTATTCAACATACTAAGTTAGCTAATAGGTACCAAGTTTGTTGGTTGATGTTATTAAACTCTGTTCGTCACTTTCCGATTAAATCCGATACATCACGTGTCGAGTGGCGAAACTCAACGCCGCGTCGCGTTCTGTCTTGCCAATCGCGTTCGAGAGTTCCAGCACAACTATCAATCGTATTTAGAGTCAACCAATTATAGCATATATTGTATTAAATTAAATACTAAACATACTTTAAAACGTCGTAGGCGCAACCAAAATCGAGTTTAGGAGTTAAATACAAGATTAGAACACACAAATCTTTGGATGTTTCGCCAACGCATTGAAGGCGTAGGTACTCGTATATTTCTATTTCGCAACGGCCAACGCCCGCCCGGCTGATTTACACTGACGACCAATAAATACGATACTGTTAAGTGTTTGCCGACCTGTTTATAGTAGAGTCATGTTCTTAACTCATACATAATATAATAAATGCATGCGTTTTTGCTTGATTATCTGTATTTTAATATATTGATATTTTAGATACTGGAAATTCGGTGGAAAGTGGGGAACGGAGTATCTTAACACGAGGTTCCTTCTGCGTACCCTGCTGTGTGCGAAATACAGCGTGAAGCTGATTTAGTTATTTTATTTTTTTAGATACTGGAGGCCAGTCGTGTGATTGAAAACGCAGTTCAATTTCCACTCGATGATATTAAATATTTAATATTTCCATTCCACATCTTGTATCTATCCGTATTCTTTTAATTAGTCCAGCAGCAAAATTCATATTTTAGAATTCCCACAATTATATTTTTTGTTTTGTAAGTTTAGAACTGGTTTTATATTGATAAAAGAAGAAGGTTATATATGCAATATCTTAAATTGTAGGTAAAGCATCTGTGTATGTCCTATTTTTTTGTCAGACATATGTCCTACTTTGTTTTTATAAATTCGAGACGAACGCTTATTTCAATCTACAACCAAAATGAGTAACTTTTCGAACACTTATCATTTCTCAAATTAATCACAACAGGTTTATTGAGGAAAATATAAATTATAATAAAATACCTACCATAAGGATTAAATTAGAATTAATATAATAAAGTGAAAAAATCAAATAAGCTTCACGTTGTATCCTGCACACAGCATGATAGGCAAAGGGAGCTTAGTTAAGAAATTCCGTATTCCACGTTCCGCCTAGTTCTGGAGGCATTACGTGTTGAGTGGCAGAACTCAACGCCGCGTTTGCCTCGACACCAAAGCCAAATATAAATATTTCATTTCCTCGAGTGGGATCGAACCCAAAACCTGTCGATTTTACAGTCACACTTTGTGCCCCTGCGCCACGACTGGCCTTAATCAATAATAATAAAGTTAATTAAACTTATATAGATATCGACTACGACGTAAAGATTTATTAGTAAAATAGCATGTGCACATTTAATGTATGGAATAAATTATATAGTAATATGCAAAATTTATAGTAACATTACATTATTCTATATTATTTATAGAGAAATAGAAAATATGTAGGTGCGCACTGTATACATCATCAAAACTAAATACTCAATTAAATCACTTTATTACAATTATTCACAAAAATACATTAGAAAAGTGAGAGAAAAGACTAACATAAACGTGTTTCATTACTAAAAAAATGGTATATTCAAACCTGCTACATATTGCATATGACAAGAAACATCGCGGCGTTGAGTTCCAACTCAACTCAACAAGCAATATCTCTATAATCATCTAGCCCGCTATGTACATGATATACCGAGAACCCTAAAGAAATATAATTAGGTCCGTGTTCATAAATGGTTCTCAAGTCTCAGATCTATCTTGAGATATTGTTGACAAATATATAATTTATGAATGAAAACGGCATCTCAAGATCGATCTCAGACTTGAGAGTGGTTTATAAATACGGGTGTCAGTATACAGATAAACCAAAACCATCCCAAACGAATATGCCTTGACAATGTCCTATTAATATTGCTGATATATCAGTTTTCTATTTGTTATAAAATAATCCAGTAACAAATCATTTCTTCCATCACGCAAAATAACTAATCGCAATTTACCATGTAATATTCATAAATCTACATAAACACGCGAGTGCTTTAAATCGATGTATAAATTCTGATTGGAATTGAGTGAGTCTTCGTTAAATGTTTTATCTATACATATAAAACTATTCCGTAGCAGACTGACAGACAACGTACAAACGGAGACTTACGGCGTAGAACGCTAAAATTTGGATGGTAGGTTCCATAGGGTGAGGAGAGGTGCTCAAAGAGATCAGTTTTTTATATATAGAAAAAAGAATCAGGGTTTTTATAGGTCACGGAAGCCAAGTTGCGGGGCCACGGGCTGTATAAAATATATGAATTTCGACAAATACATAGATCATTGGGATGTGCAGAGGAGGACTAGAAGTCTATCCTTAGTAGAAAAAAATCCATTTCCAAATTTTGAAGTCCACGTAAACGAAGTCAAGGGCTATAACTCGTTAAAATACAAGTTGATAGTCTATAGCGATGGTGGCGCAAGGTCACGGATATTCGAGTTAAAACTTACCGTTACATTGTTATATTAGTTACGGGTGTGCGCACGATCTGCTGAATAGGTACCGTGTATATGATAGCGTGCTCTTAATATCTATATGCTATTATACGTAAATAACTATCTATATTACTGTTATAGCAAAATAATTCATTATAACAACTTTTTTGTGTTTACATTATTATTAGCATATGAGAAATGCCTTATAAAGAGTTGGTTGTGGGTTTGATTCCTACTTTTCATGTTTTCAATCCTTTGCTCGGGTGTCAAGGCAAAGCGTGGCGTTGAGTTTCGCCTCTCAACACGCTATGCCACCGAGGTTCGGCGGAAAGTGAGGAATGGAGTGTTTTAACACTAGGTTCTCTCTGCCTATCTTGCTGTGTGCAGGATACAACGTGCATGAAGCTGATTTAATGTGAAAAAGAATTTTAACACTAAAATAAATAAATAAAATCTTAGCAACCTATGGGAATCATACAAGTACCTTAATTTAAATATTAAAATCAATTTAAAAGCTCACTAACTTCTTCTAAACTTCTCCAATACTTACATAAATTTTATACTTACACTTACTTACTATCATAATATTGATAACAACATAAATACACAACAATCAAGCAACTATTAATAACAATAAGATAACAACGAGTAAGACCATAGACCAATAATACAAAACATATATTTTACTTTATATGTCCATAAGAGATAGGATATCGTATAATATATTTATCTCAATTTCTACTTAATCGAATATTTGTTTTCGTCCATCCAAATATCACTGGTGAGAGGCTAGTTGATAACAACCCATATGGAGCATTATAGCCGCATAGTACGGCCGACGAGTCGTGGAGCCCTGAAGCTAAAAAAATTCTAATATCAAATTTGCGCAGCCATCTACAGCTAACTTCAGAGCGTGCTCGATTCGTGGATAGTGCAGTAGATATGAAATTCAGAAATAGCTCTGATTATACTTTTTGGTCGTTTGGTCAATATAATTATGACATTTCGAATTAACTAGTAGCAAGAAGCCCTAAGGCAAGTCAATTTTTGAACAAAGTACGAACTAAAAAGATAAATTAGCTTTAATTTAATAAAGTTAAAATAATATACCTATTAATCATTAAAATTCTAAAAGCGGATGAGCAGATACGACAAACGGTATGTCTTAACACTATTTTCCCTCTGGCTCTGGTCTCTAAATATATAAAGGAGAAAGAGTTAAATTCTAAAAAAAAGACACCTATATATAAATGGATATATACGTGTGAGTGAGAAGCCTTACAAACATAAACAATTGTTTACGTAGCTGGCTAAACACAAACATCTGTCGCGTGAGAAAGTAATACACGAAGTAATCATATAATTGTGTAAATCAATATTTGTTCGAGCCAAGGAACATTTTAATTATAAATAATAAGCATAAATTTTTATAGTAACATAAAAGTGTTAATTTGTTATATTTACTGATAATAATATTCTTACTCTGATCTGATATATGTGTCTGGCAACCATATTTGTTGCTTTTGTGTAAAAGGTTGTAATCATTTTTTTGAGATATCTCTCTCCCTCAGCTTCACGCTGCATTCCTCATATAGCAGGGTAGTCAGAGGGAGCCTACTATTAAGACATTCCGATTCCCACTTTCCGCCAAATTCTGGAAGTATTCCTTTAAGATAATTTGTTTTATTGTAGAACATGGCGGGGTAAGTCCCCGGCTCCGAGCTCAAGAGTATTAATATTAATATTATTTGAATTTATAATAATAAGTGTATAAATGTCCAAATCTGCAGTTTCTATCGGGTCATAAAAATATAGAAGATAACAATAGTCATACCACCAGTCATATGAGTGAATTGGTAAAAAAATATGTTTATTTTTCATATTACTGGTCAGGTAAAATAAATAATGCGGCTAGCAACTCCACCGCTTAATATATAATATCTTTAATTACGTCGGGAAGTAATGAAGAGAGTGTTTTCTCTCTGCCTACACCCTGTGTTTTGAAGCGATATTGTAACAAAGTACTTGATTAGATTTCATTCAAATTATAAAAAAACTTTTAAAAGAGTAGCGATCCACCTTTATTTCTCTTAGAAGTCAAAGGAGAGTCGTTTAATAAATATCTCTAATGTAGCGAAAAAACCATCCGTTACACAGTATCTCGTTTTTATGTCTATATATGCATTTTATAACAGGTAAATCTCAATCTCGGCAGACATAAAAAGTATGCAAAGTAAGACTGTTTATCAAGAAACATTTATTCATTACGAATCTCTCGTCTATATAGATGTCTTGTTCCTAGAATAGCTGAATAAACAAGAATATTTTCGCAGATATTTACTTTACTTACATTAGTATAAATGTTACATTAGTATAAATAAACTCAATTCAATAATTCTTTTACTTTGTACCTTGATATCAGACAGTTCTAGCTAAATGAAAGACATGTTAATTCTATACATTTCTTTTTAACATTGTAGATTGAGTGATAAAACCCAATATTTTAAATATAAAAAAAATCCCCAAACAGTATCCAAATCTGCAGCCATTTAAATATCACAAAATATAATGAGGTAACTTTTTAATGTACGAGCTCGAGCATATATCGTAAACATTAATATTTTTTATTAAAAAAATATTTAAATTTTGAGTAACATTAATGTTAACCTTATATTTTGGTGAGTTGACTGAAGTAATTTACAATTCTTATTTTCATACATGACGCCAGTCGTAGCGCAGGGGCACAAAGTGTGACTATAAAACTGACTGGTTGTGGGTTCGATCTCCACTCGAGGAGATGCAATATTTACTTAAATTTATATTTCCATTTAGTCGCTCTGGTGTAGAGGTCAAGCGCGGCGTTAAGTTCTGCCACTTAATACGCAATGCCTCCAGAATTCGGCAGAAAGTGGGGAATAGAGTGTCTTAACACTAGGTTCCCTCTGCCTACCCTGCAGTGCGTGGGGTACAGCGTGAAGCTGATTTTTTTTTCTTATTTTCATAATTCATTCGCTTTAACCCGCATATTTATAACAGGGTAAGCATAGTTTTAAGACACTCCGTTCCCCAACTTTCGAAACATTGCATATTGAGCGACGAAACTTTACACTGCTTATAAATTTTTAACCAGAAAATTTCATAAACAAGAAGCCAACTTCCATTCTAAATTTCATCAAAAATAAGTTCAGCGGTTAACACATCAAAGAGCAACAGACAGACGACTGTCGCAATAAAAATATTTCCATGAATAAATCATATTGCAATATATATAAATATAAAAGAAAAATTGTAAACACGACATAATAATTTAAAACTATGTTTTTGAAATATGATATGACATCGTATGATGTTAATTTTACTTGTATTAAAACAAACTAGGAAGCGAGGCACTAATACAGCACATCCGCCATTTTACGATGTCCACGATTAATAATTATTATGATTATGTTCACGTGCATATGGAAATTTCCCTTTGCTATGCATGCATTGATTGGTCTTGGCTGCTGTATCTTGATGTGTATAATTGTTAACAAAGTATCGGCAAAAATGTATTCTGAATTATTTCTTGGTTTAAAAAGTTAAGTCTGGTTATATTTATATTTAATACGTTCTCCAAAGCCTAATACGCTAGTTGGTCAGAGCGCTCGGAGGACAGTTTCCAAAGAGGTGCGGGTTCAAATTCCGCTGCGTTAATTTTTTTGGACCTTTTCTTATTAAGTAGATATTTTTCTTTCTCAAGTGTGGAATAAACTTAATAAAAAATTAAAAATGTTATATAAACCTAGGAAGCTATTGACCTGAAACGATACGACAACGTGTAAAATTCTACTGAGAAAAATTACCTTCATATACACTGAGACCAGTCGTAGCGCAGGGGCACAAGCGTGTGACTGTAAACACGATTGGTTGTAGGTTCCATCCCCCATTTCATTAGGCTCTGGTGTCAAGACAAAACGCAGCGTTAAATACCGCCACTCAACACACAATGCCTCCAGAATTTGACGGAAAGTGGGGAACGGAGTGTCTTAACATTAGTATCCCTTTGCCTACCATACGGGATACAGGATGTAGCTAAAGAAAAAAAAGTAAATACATTGTTGGAAGAACTTTACGAGACATATGGTAATATCATTAGTCTACAATATAATAAGCATCTATACAAAAGTGAACGGTTGCGGTCACTTGCAACATGTAACTGTAAGCCACATCTGTTGCAAAACTGCGTAGATACTTATAATATTTTTAACAATTCATTCTTTTCTTTGTATTTAAAAAGAAATGTAATTAAAAAATTTTGTAATCCCCTGAGTTAGCCATCTATTTTGTGTATTTTTCGTTAATAAACTTAGAGTAACTTTTTTTAACAAACACCCGTCACGAGGTTATATTTATTAAATCTTAGACAGTATTTGCTGAGTTCGTTTCAGTGGTATGTAATTCAATACTATGAATTATTACAAATTATCATGTGATATCTAACATAACTTTATTTCCACTTCCCGTCCTGGTAGACAAAATGCAGCGTTAAGTTCCGCCACTCGACACGGAACATTTCAAATATTGGGTGAAAAGTGGAAAAAACCATGAAACTGTTCTAAAAAAAGCTTTATTTACACTTTCAATAAATCCATATCCGTCAAAAAAGACGTTTATGGTCCTGCCATTTTAAATTTCAATATAAGTGCGAAACAAAGAGAAATTAGAATTAAAAATTATAATGAACAATAAAAATACACTCATTTTCCTTCAAAGTGTGGAAAGTGTGAAAAAGAAGTGCTTAATGTTTTTTTAATTTACTTTCATGTTATAAAATCAAGTTTTCTTAGAACCAAGCGAAAATAGGAAGTCGCACTCGCTGATACAGGAAGCGATCGCACCGTATAATCGGGTTAGTATTGGATGTTAGAGCTTTTATCGAGATCTTTTGATCATAAAATAATAAATAAAAATGTTCTTTATAATTTCTTACAACTTTTAAAATATTTTTTTAATAAAAAAAATCTACCATCTTCAATATGTTTTTAATTATTCTTGAGGGTTACCGCACTATTTTATTTATCTGCAATTTCACTATATTTGTCATGGTGGCTATATTGTAATTCTAATATTTCAGTATAATTCTGAACATTGAGGCCAATGTCCAATGAAATATTTATTTACATTTTATATTTTCATTTCTTCGCTCTGGTGTCGAGGCAAAGCGCGGCGTTGAGTACCGCCACTCAACAAGCAATACCTCCAGAACTTGGCGGAAAGTGGCGAACGGAGAGTCTTAACACTAGGTTCCCTCTGCCTCTGCAGGATACAGCGTGAATCTGATTTAATTTTTTATTTAATTCTGAAGATAGTATAAGCTTAAAAATGTGAAATGATGTTTAAATATTTTTTTAATAATTTCAAACCTAATATTTAATGAGTTTAGTTAATATTTTGGCCAATATCATATCTACAGTGTATTCAAAAAAAAATTAACACTTTTGTAAAATATAGAAAAAAAATCTCAATCTTAATTATTACCAAAAAGTATGTTAACATAACCATTTTTTTATAGATTTTCCTAGTAATCAATAGGTTTAATGACAACATAGGTGATATATTATGTAAACATTGGAAACATTTCTAGTTAAAATTGTATAAATTTACATTGAGAAAGCTGTTGAAGCAAATTATACCGTTATAACAAACTGGATTGGAAGGACCCAGGAGCAGGTATATGCTAATTACTTATAGAATACTGAAGACATGATCATTTAGTTTAGGTTTTAGTTTATTATGTATTTAAATTAAATGTTAATCTATCGAAAATTACACAGAATATATATTATAGAACAGTTAGGATGTGCCTCCTGAAGGGATACTTTTCGATTAGAAAACCTTGCGGCCATCACTGTGAAATATTTTTGAATAGCGCACAGATTTACTTTTTAAGTTCTTGGTGTCTGATGCACAAAATGTATATAATGTCTAAATAAAAGCACTAAAATAAACTGACAAAGCGCGTCGTTAAGCTCTGTTAATCAACACACAATGTCTCTGTGCACACACATCTGAGTGCCTTGGGTCTCTCTGTCTGCTCTGCTGGATAAAACATGGAGCTGCACATATTTTTAAGTTGATCGTTTAAAACCAAATAAACACTTTAGTTTTCAGATGTATGTTCGAATAACATTTCAAATATATTGATTTTACAACTCTCACAGAATTAAGGTAATAACATAAGAAACAATTGCCTTTGACTACACTTATGTTTTTATGTTTCTTATGATAAAACAAGATAGTAATATAACATAGGGATAGAAGCAAAACTTTTCAAAATACAGAAAAAAGATTAAAAAAATAATATATAGTGGTACAAGCGTGCGACTAAACGCGACGTTTGTGGGCTCGATTCCCACTCGGAGAAATAATATGGGTATAATATGGGCCCGGAAGTATCAGTAGAATGGGAACGGAGTTTCTTAACTAAAGATTCCCAGGTACTAGCTACACCCCCCTCCCCACAAACTGTGCGGGATACGACGTGAAGATAAAAAAAAATAAAGCTACCATTGCATAACGCTGAGCTCTAACACTACCTATTATTATTCGAGGCACGTCAGTCCGCTCACACTGGCACCGGCATATTTTACATGTGTACTTAGGACCATTACACGGTGTTCGTATGTTTACAACGGAGTGCATACCGATATTATCATTTTGTCTGTCTGTCTGTAACGTAGGCTCCTTTGTGGAGCGCGAGGTGAGATGTCGCTATTGTTTATAAAAAGCGCCTAGTTCTAAAGCACGCATGTATAAATAATATGGTGTTGTGCAATGGGTAAGCTGTTTGGAAATTTTGAAATAGTTTAGAACTTGTGTACTTTTTTTTTCTTCTATTATCATGTACTATGAAGTTCGAAGCGATGACAAAATAATTATCGACACAGTGGTTTCGTCCAGGAAAAATATTATCTTCAATTCTAATTATATCCTTTATATTACATTTAAGCCGGTTCACCACCACACAATCTAGAGTCTAGTTCAACCTAAAGAATATTAATTATGTAAAGAATAATAAAACGTTACTATCAAAAACTTAGTGCTGCCATAACTAAACGCCCATACTGCACGGCTTACGTCCGCTGATTCAACGCTATGGTCGCTGGGCGGATATCCGCCTGTCCCTAAGATCGCGATAGAAAAAACTGTATTTGTCGATGGACCCAAAATAACATCATATATTGATTAGATAATAAATTGAACTTTAGTTTATTATTGATAGCACTGTTACTATATTTTTTTTTCTTTTTTGATAGAACACATATCCCTATTCTATAGTGACGCAGATATTGGTACTCTTATTAAAATAAGTTATAATGCTAAACGCGGTGATCTCAGGAAATACTGGAATTTCAGGATAAAAATCGAAAAACAGTTTTTGTGCTGGAAACTGCCGTGTGTCTTAAGACATAATGTAATATCTTCAATATATAAGAGCGAGGCCGGAGGGAAGAGGTAGTTGAACGTACATAATAGATATATAGATAATAGTAGCCGGACTCGAACCCGCGCGTCCTAGAAACCGACCAGGCGCTCTGACCACTAAGCCATACGTTCTCATCGAGCTACGTTGTAAATTTTTATACGTTTGTTACAACTTATTTATGTTCTTAGCATCTCTGTAGGGAGATTTTTGCAAATTTCCGCTACCCAAAGATTACTAAGAATTATCGTCTGGCAAGAGAGAATGCTATTTATTATTGTTATTTTTGTTATAATAATTGTATGTCATTATTATAACAAAAATAACAAAAAATGCAAAGAATCTATTTATAACTACTTTACCATCACATACGACGGATCAACAAACCTACGCCTTATAAGTATAAGGGAAAACAAAATATCCTATTGTTTTTTGCTTCATGGGGCCGTCCAAGTATGGATCGTTGTATGAAGGATCGGATGCGGTTGCCTTATTCGTAGTCAATCGATTACAATTGTTAATGTTCATACTTCATAGCGCACGGAATAATAACACGGTTAGCTGTATATTGACATTTCTTTTTTGTAAGAAACTCGTATTAATTACTAGGCCGTCGTGGTGCAGTGGAATAGCATCTAAATATAGACCCGATGGTTGTTGGTTCGATTCCCACTATGGCGAATGCATAATTTTTCATTTTTCCTCGCTCTAGTGACAAGAAAAAGGCGGCCTCAGTGCTCGCCACTCAATCCGACAATGTCTCGGAAATTAGGAAAAGGAATGCCTTAACTTAAGGTTCCCTCTGCTTACCTTGCATTATATGCGGATACAGCGTGATTTTTTTTTCATTTAAATTAAAAGGAAATACAACAACTATTCTTACTAGTAGTCGTGGGTTCAAATACCTCAACCAATGCCGGTATTTATATTTATTACACTACTGTTTATCCACTATCCAGTTAGACGAAGTCCGGTGTTCCGTAATCAAACATGCAATGTCTTCAAATGGGAGGAAAGTGGAAAACGAGTTATTCACTGGTTCATACTGGTTGCATACGCTGCAAAACATGGAACTTTCGAAAATATACAAACGTTTTAAATTATTTTTTTTACTTTGGGTAATTATGACCATTTTATGTTTATAGTAATTAAATTCCAGTAATATTTAATATTAAAAAAAATATCATATCAAAAATTGCTTTAACATCTATTCGTCTATAAATTTAAGTTCCTACTATTTAATGGCATACCTTCTAAGACGCAAATTTTTACTACTGGAAAACCAATAAAATAAATATCGCTGCTCATTCGGGGCATAATATAAGTGCATTGAAAATTATAATTACTATTTTAAATAATTATAGAATTATATATAGGTAATTTTAAATAATTAAGTATTAAAAGTAATTATAGAATTATATAATTAAATCAATACAGAAACAATTTGATAATTGCAGGACTATTTCCGTGGAGTAGTTTGAGGCCAGTCATGGCGCAGCGGCACAGAGTGAGACTGTGAAACCGACTGGTTGTAGGTTCGATCCTCACTCGAGGAGATGAAATATTTACTTAAATTTATATTTCCATTTCTTCGCTATGGTGTCGAGGCAAAGCGCGGCGTTGTGTTCTGCCACTCAACACGCAATGCCTCCAAAATTCGGTAGAAAGTGGGGAACGGAGTGCCTTAACACTAGGTTCCCTCTGGCTACCCTGCTGTGTGCGGGATACATAAAAAAATGTGGAAGCATAAAAAAAATAAAAGTAAAGATCAAATTTACAATCGTCGCCTTTACTGTCAAAGGTTCTCTCACTGCATCACCACCTCATAAAAATAACGGTTATCTAATTTTAACTCAACAGCATACATGCTGATTAGAAGATATAATAACTTCAGTTGTAATCTATTAGCTTCCGCTTTCATTACTCCGACTGGAAAACAAGTGATCGAACTAGCGACCGTCTCGTTTACAGTATACCAGTATTCAGAAGCAATTTGCAAAAATGGAAAAATTTTTCAATTTTCAAAATGTTATGTTTCTAGTTCTACAAATGCACTGTTACAAAAATCCACAATAAAATCACCACAGCTGCCCTCGAATCCATAAAAATTTAATATATTAAAAAAAAACAAAACAAAGATTAAAAACAAGCAAAGTATACACCATCATCCGATGACTTGATCACTGACACACAAATAACATACGAGCCAATGTGGGAAGCTGGCGACCACAACACCTGTACCTAGGCTTACTCACGTGAGAACCGGTATGCAGTGTCAGAACGAGAATTGTATTATATTTTCTTTAAGCCACAAAACTTATTTTTTTATGATACTCATAGTTCATTATCCTTGGGTTAAGTTTAAGTAAAATATACAGCTTTACGTCTTCTACTGCAGAGAGTAAGTAGTAGTAGTGTCAAAACTTTTTCTGCTTTAACATATCCGGGGAGGATAAAAAATGATTTTAAGAGATGTTGATGCAGAAAAGTTGTTCCAAATATATGTATTTTCAAACATAGCATGACATTTTTTATAAAATGCTCATAAAACCACAAAAAATGATCTACAAATTCATACGGCTTAGTCGGTAAAACTTTTTGTTTCCGTTGAGAGTTCTGTGACAAACGCGGTTAGAACTTTGCCGACGACGACACGACGTACATACATTTATTTATATGCGTGCTTTATAGATAAAGATAAAAAAATAAAAGATATTTATTAACAAATATTATGTACATTTTTTGTCACATCTGATGGCATCCGACACTAGGTATTCCGTATCGTGGTTCCAATAAATGATTTTACAATTTACGTTCAATGTTGACACTCGTTTTACAAGAGATAAATAATTTATTATTCTTATTAAAATTTCCACGTCATCTCTTACGGTATGTAGAAAAATAAAAGTTTCTTTCGAAGATTTTTTGTTACGAGCAAAAATTGTCGTTCTGATAAATGTTTAAGGAAATTTATTGTATGATATATTCTATTCGATTTTAATTGCAAGTAATTATTTTGTAGTAAAAAATATTGTGTATATTCATAAAAAGAGTGAAAAATTTAATCACTTTTATTTAGAGTTGAATTACTTTTAAAGGTAATTCGTTTTTATTATATTTAGCAAATCAAATTATATTTCCAATTGTAACAACGAAATCAAAAATAAAACTTTATAATAATAGACCGAATTCAAAATCGATTTCTCACTTTCACCCAACATGTCCACTATCCATTCGCTTTGCACTTATTCCGACTAAATTGTTGTTCATTTCAAAATTATCACAACGCCCCCAATCGATTTTAAATTGCTAGATATTCGATATAAAAAAGATGGCACGTCCGACTTTTTTTTAAAAATAGCTATTATATATAGTGTGTACGTCGTTACGCAGTTATTAGGTCTCTTATAATATTATCTGTAACGAAATTCTAATTTATATTTTACATTTAGATTTCATGTTATAAATTATCCTGCAACTAGGTCTAGATAGAAAAATGAAGTTAAACAACGCATAAAGTATTATTTATCTAGATTCTAATTCACTAAACGTATAAACATGTTATCTAAAATAATAAATTAATTAAAAAAAATAAACTAATTAAAAATTTATTAACAAATGAATGATTAAATAATAAATAATTAATAAGATTTATATCTTTTATATGGTAATTTACAACAAATATTTATAAGTGCGGCGTTGAGTTCCGCCACTCAATGGAGAGTCTTAATACTAAGTTTAACCTAATCTGCGATTTCAGAAGAAAATGTTAAGCTAAATAAAAGAAAAATCTTTAACAACGATTAATAAAATGATAATGAACTTAAATATTCTTGAAAACTACCATTGCAATGTCGAGACAAACGCATTCAAATAGATATCTATATTAGACACATTGTGATAGATAGATCTTTAATTCTGTTCCCACGACGTGCAGATACTGTTACGGTCTAGTTAGAACAAAACAAGGTATTAATGTCGCCTTACATTTAGTGCGGGTAAAAAATTATAACAAAGTAATATACGCACATATTTATGACTTAACCGACTTCAAAAAAGAAGATGTTGTCTATTGTTTTTTTTGTATGTTCGTTACTTCGCTATTATAATAGGAATTAGATTAAACTTTTCCTAAGAAACCTATGAAATCTAGTGTTTAGACATGCGAGTGACTGTAAACGCGAAGGTTGTGGGTTCAATTCCAATCTTACAGCAGATTTTACAGACAGCCGCTACGGATATAAATAGATATCTTAAAACTAGCAAACATAAATTTTAAGCGTATTCTTAAGTACTGTACTTGTGCACATATAATTTTATGAGGCAAATGGCAAATTCATTTAGCTCGTGAGATGTGAAAGCGTTAAGCCATCATATTAGATAACGATTGGAATATAGATAGAAAATAACTTCTGTTGAAATATATAAATGAAATGTACACAGTCATGGTCTTGAGGAAGCAAAGTTGTCTATATAACATGACAAATACTGTGTGTTTGTTTAGTTAGCGATTTAGGAAGCAAAAACTATTTTTATAGACGAACCGGAAAAGCAAAGCAAAGAATTTAGTGTGAAGACTACGTTTTCTACTCTCCGCCTGAATATAAGATATAGGAATTTGTGTGTCGAAACTCAACGCCGCACTCTGCCGGGAAATGAAAATCATTCATGTCCCCAAGAATCAAACCATCACACTTACAGCCAGATACTGTCTCAATATGGAATAAAAGAAAATATAATAAGTTAATACCTGCAATATCATGATTAAAATAATTAATTGTTTAATTAAATAATGTAATAATTACACATTTAAACTCGACCACATGTCAAGTATATCTAATGTTTACCTAATAGCTGTCACATTAGAAAATGTACTTAAACATTTGTAAAGCATTAGTCAACCGTTGGTCAATATGCCTTTAATTTTAGAATAAAAATAATAATATAACTAACCGATAAAAATAATAACAAATCTTTCCAAGAGCAGCGTTGAGTTCCACCAATCAATGGAGTGCCTTGACACTATAAGGTTTTGCCTATCCCCTATATATATAAAAAAAAACCATCTTTACAATGACTAACAAAATAAGGTCATGAACTGCCTTCAATTTCAGAGTTTACTTAAATAACTAAACGTGTAAGTGGGACACGGCCGTCCATCTCAGGGTCGTCAATTGTTCTGTCACCCATCAATTCCTAAGAGTGATTTGAGAGCGATGGAACAATATGGATAGCTATTTGCTGATACTTGACCAATTGTCTCAAAACCTTCAGTTAAATTGTCTACTTAAGCATAAGGTATTATTAGAATTATGCTTTTATAATATTCTGGATGGCAAAAATATATTAAATAGTTTGTTTCATATAGTTAAATATAGGAAAATTTATATTGGAAAAAATGTCAAACTAATAATGTATTACCTTACTCTGGCAACAGAAATATACAATAGGTCGACTCGAATTTAGACGAACTCGAGCACTTTCCAAAACTTGATAACAAACAACAAGTAGTAAGTAATATTTTTTTACCGTTTTCATGTAAAATAAATAGAAAATGAAGCAAATTTTAGCAAGAAAAAGGACTTTTTGCAGCCACCAACTGCAAACTGCTACTGACTGCCTCTTTGTCACACAACAATGAGATCCATTGTTCGTATCCTGTATAATAGTACCCGTGAAGGAGCTAGACTCCTAGACAGCATTGTTTGGCCTTTGTAAATTGAAATGGCTAAATGAGAATGTAAGTTTACAGGGAATATATATGAAAATTTTAATTACTCCTACGTTTTAAGTACTACTGAGTCATGTTGTTGCACTATTAAAATACGCCTGACGTGATGGTTGTGGGTACGAATGTCAGTTAAGTTTTGTTGGTATTCTATAATACATACAATTTTTAAAATTATAAATTAAAAGCAAAATGAAAGCAACAATCAAAATGGTAATATCGATTAATCATTTTTCTACATTAGGTAAATATGAGACATTCTAAATGTCATCTATGATATTTATTATTACAGGTTTGCCAACTTATAATATATAACATGTAGAGTGTTATACCCAGTCCAGTTAGACAAAATTTGGGGAAAGGTCGATATTAAGTCAATATTCAAAGTATTTTAAGTCATGTGCCATCGCTATTTCGTTGCTTTCGTTGCAAAATTTATTAAGAACACTTTTCACTGAAATCTCAAATCACCGCAGAAAATTTTTATACACATTCGTCCTATATACAGTACATGAAGTAATAAATTTCAATATTTAGCATTTATTAATCCTGAAACTTTCAGTCGACCGATTTCATTACACCTCTCACCGGCGCGGCGTCACAGACAAAACCTAACGACCGCAAGTAATAAGTCAACACGATTACACCACGGATTCACAATACTTAAAGAAAACGTCGACGGTGCAATGAACCCGTAACACGATCGAAGCAAATCTGTATTCAGCTGTTAACTGAATATGTATGGTAGCGTAAATACAAAATATGTAAAACTTGCAAAATTATCCAATATTTTTCAATATACTCCATTATTTTTTCCAGTTTCATGCTGTATTTCGCATATAGCATGGTAGACTTAAGAAACCCAGAGTTGCGACATTTCATACTCTTTCTTTTCCGCTCAACTTTCTGAACGCTGCTTGTTGCCGTTTGCAACTTAACACCGCGCTTTATCTATCCGAGATAATCTCAAAAAATTAATCAATGAAGCAATTCTGATAGCATCACAGCAGAGTCTAGACAGACAGAAAGAAACAACGTCCAAAACGAACAAAATGTATACAAAGTTCATTTAGAGCATTTACCTCTTTTCCTATACATTCGAATGAAGTGATTTGTATAAAAGGTTGAATAAAAAATTGTAGGCTACTTCGTTTCTATAGTGGCAGTGAACCTGATCTTAATATTGTGTAACTGCAGACTTGTAAAGTTATAGTTGTAAAATGAAAAGCAGTTTTTTGTGAATCAAACGGCTATAAGAGGTCTGATGATACTCCACGGGTTGTATTTACGTGTCAATTGTTACATTTTTATATTATTTTCTTGCAAATAATATATAATAAATGTTTATAAAAAAAGATCACAGTTAATTGAGAACATTGTGGCGCAATGGAATAGCATCTGCTTCGATTCTCATTATTTTTATTTCTCCGCTCTGGTAAGAGAAAAGGGGCACTGAGTTCCATTGCTATTCGACGCGCAATGTATCGTATTGTGTGTGGCTAAATACTAGACTTTCTCTGCCTACCCCGCGTAATAATGCTTGAAGCTGAATAGAGAAACAAAATAGTACTACATCATTATTTTTGGGCAGAAAGACTTTAGAAATTTAAAGATAAGTAATAACATTTTCAATTTTTTTTTCTTATTTTAATATACAGGGTGGAAGTCACAATAACTTTAACATTTACATATAATAGGTATATAGCTGTACACCTGCAATGTAGAGACAAATCGCCTAAAACAAATCATATAACTTTAAACTATTTAAGCACAACGAAAACATGTTGTAAAATCTATACAATTTTTCGTTAGCCATCATCAAGAGAAAATGGACACTACCACACTAGCCTACCTAAGAGAAATTGGACACTGACTACCTCAACTAGTCAAACGAGCGCAGTTCGTTGATTGAAGCAAAAAAAAATAACAACCTTTCATAATCCATTCTTACAATTCTTCTTTTGTCTTGTGTTATCTAATATGAACAAACAAACCAATTGTTCTCTGAATTTGCTAGTTAAAACTAATGTGCAGGAAATAATTTGACATCGTTTCATTACGACGCTACTCCGATAACATCTATTCGCGAGCGACAGTTAAACTTGTCGTTAAAAGTGTGTATAAGTAGTTATATTGGGCGTGTAATAAAACTATGAAATGGCAGTCATTTATAAGATGGATGTACAGATTTATAGTATATTATAGTATAGTTAGTTATTTATAAAAATCAGCTTCACGTTGTATCCCGCACACAGCAGGGTAGGCAGGGGGAACCTAGTGTAAAACACTCCGTTCCCCACTTTGTGCCGAATTCTGGAGGCATTGCGTGTGAAGTGGCAGAACACAACGGCGCGCTTTGCCTCGACATCAGAGCGAAAAAATGGAAATATAAATTTAAGTAAATATTTCATCACTTCGAGTGGGGATCGAACCCACAACAAGTCGGTGTTACAGTCACACTTTGTGCCGCTACGCCCCGACTGGCATCTAGTTATTTATCATGCATAGTAATAATGTTGACACATGCACACACAGATTGAAAGCGACGGTTGCGGTTTCATATCCTACTAGGGGGAATGTTTTTATTCAATACAAGCGGGCGCACGTGGCTTTGCCCGCTTATTTGAACCCTTAGGGGGTAAATTCTAAAAAAACCATGAAACACGTGTTCAATGAAATATTTTTAAGAGTCTGAATTTATTTTTTTATTAAAATCGGTGCCGATTTAAAAAAAATCCATACAAACTTTCAACCCCTAATATAAATTATTATATTATATTATGAAATAATAATAAAATATCAGATCAAAATATCTGATGCGAAGCATTCTCAGGGTGTAACCGGAAGCACGATCATTTGATCCAATCTTTGGCTCCGTTCCAAACGAACGCTTAAACATCCTCAAATAGTTGATGAACTTCGATGCTCCTTGTAATTCTACAAAGCTTTGATCCTTTTTGGTAAGAACAAATTCCTTTAGATTTTAACAGAATTTAAATTTCAAAGATATTTACAGAATCTTCTTATGTTCATTCAACTGTGAATAAGTAAGGGATCAAATGGTTACTTTCATTTTGAGTAAATATATAAATACACTAAAACCAATATTTATAAAAGAAATAGCTGTATGATACGATCAATATTATTTCTGTAACGTCAAAATGGATGGGTTTTGACGTTGAGAATGATTTTTACCATAGGTATATATTAGGCATTAACAAGTAGTTATAAATACATATTTTTTTTATGTACATATACAGTATATTTTATATATTTAATATATAAAAGTACTAAATTCATTTACTAGATGTTACCCGCGACTGATTCCGTGTTAACTATACACGGTGTATAATACATTCTAAGTGTGGAATGTAACTATAATCTCAATTGGGGCAAACTACGTTATACTAGTGAGCTTTAATTTTCCATATATTATTTACGGACTATTTCAAAATCCCTTATCGTCGGATTTGTCTGGGTGCTTAACCCAGACCAATCCTGGGTGCTTAACTCAGACTGAGATATACCTTTATTTGGCGCTACCTCTGAAAGGGCCCGACTTTCAAATTTCAGCAGCTTTCAAAGTCCTCAAAATTTCAGCTTTGCTTTTCAGCCCGACGTAGGTCTGGGGGCACTGGGATCTTGGGCTATTCAGCTTTACATATTATACTAGTAGATAATAGTTCAACATACTTCTTAAGCAGATTTACTTCAGCTAGCGAGACTGTTAACCTTTATATATGTACATCTTATTTCATCTAATATGCCATACATCATGAGAATTGGTAGGCGATCAGTAATCGAAACAGAGACGTGGTAACTGAGTGACTGTCAAGATTAGTTTTGATTCAAAGTTTAGAGAAATTCAAATTTAAACCTTACTCAATGGAAATAAATACGGAAATGGAGTGCATGAATCTTTTGACAGGTTACTGTCTGTAGGCCGTGTTATAATACAATACAATACACTATAAAGCCTGTATATTTCGTGCATTTTGTGTTAAACAATTTTCACACTTATGTCAATATGTATATGGGAATATTTTCCCATAAGCTTCTACAACTTTTGCATCTTGAGACTCGTATCGGATGTATGTATCTGGGCTTAGTTTGATTTATAGTGGAATATTTCTTTAGTATTCTACTCCACGTTTTCGTCGTTCTCTTTGACATTTTTAGGTTGGTATAAATATTTATTTTGTGGATATTATGTTGACTGACATTATTTTGTTTGTAAGCGCTTCTAATGTAAACTTTTCATAGGAATATTATATTTACTAAAAACATTTTAATAGATCATTGATAATCAAGTAAAGTCCCAGATTCGAACTGTAGATTAAAACAATTAATATAAATTAGATTCAACTCATCATTTTATAAAAAAATAAAAAAAATACTATAAATATACCTATGTAAGTACTATGTTGCGAATTAAATATGCATCAGTCTTAAATAATTCATAGAAGGGTTATAATGTAGTGGAATGAGTAGACGGAGGCTCGTTCAGACATTGTATAGACCTCTAGACTGATGTAAGTGCATAGCATCATTTACCGAAGCAATATAGGGAGGTAATGTATTAATATATATAAGGATAAAAGTTCAATTTCTAATATTTAAAAGATATGCCTAATATATAGTATATTTAAAGAAGTTTTGCCTATTTGTTTCCTAAAATGAAAATGCTTTAATTCACTTCTTAGCCCAAATAAGAACTTGCTTCCGAGTGAAAATGTTGGGAGAATAAGGTTGTGTAGTCAGGCAGATACATTAGATTATTTATTAATAATGACCATATTATACATATTTAATATTTCATTTATTATTTTTCATTTACTTGAAGTATTTAAAATATTTTTTTAATATTGATCTCAAAAATATGTATCTCTCTATTCATCCCCACAGAACAGTAAACCATAAAAAATAAAGCTGAAGCATTATAACGATTTGGACTTACAAAAACGGAACTAATTATTTTTTTCACTGTCCGTTGCAGTACGCAGGCGCAGTCAGTGCACCGTGGAGACTGCCTTTTACTACCGTCTGCACCCCGTACTAAGAGTGTTCATTATTAAATGGTAACTCTACTATTGTTACTGTAGGAAGCACGCGATTTGTGTAGAATATTATCTTTTTTATTAATAAAATTGAAAAATTGAAATTCTAATACTGAATCATTTGTTTTAGAATAAACCAATGCCATCGTAACGTAGTATACCATCATCTACTAAAAGCCATTTCGTATTTTTGTAACTTCACACTGTATCCTGCACAACGCAGGGTAGGCCGAGGGAATCTGAGAACCTAGTGTTAAGACACTTCGCGAGATATTGCGTGTTGAGTGGCGGAACTTAACGTCGCGTTTTGCCTCACTACCAGACGGTTTGTGACCGAGGAAAGGACAAATATGTATCTAGGCTCTATATATAAATAATAATTAATAGTTTAATTTAGTAAATAGTTAAGCAATGTTTACGCGTTCGCTAGCGAATCTCACAAAGCCCATGGTAGAGCCACAGACAGAGATATAGAATGATATGGATAAATACAACCTCTTTTATAGCTTGAAATGCCATCAAAGTTTTTTGTTCCACTTTAATATACTATTTAGTTTTTCATGCTAACCGAGTCGTTATAAGTAAATAGCTCACATTTTCATATTCTAAAAAGGATATTTTATAATATATACATGTCGTCACCCGCAACTTTGTTTGTATGGAACTTAAGACGCAAAATTTAAAATCCTGTTTTCTTCGCGTTCCCGGAGGAATTTCGATAAATCGTCTCTTAGTCGCCTTCTATATAACCGAACTAACTTCCTCACTTACATACATGCCAAAAGTCCAATAGTTTAGTTTTGACTGACAAACACTCCACACTTCCGAATTACGTCGGGGTAGAAAGTAAAGCAATTACAGCCTGTTATTTAAATTATCAGGACACACAAAACACGTTTGTCAAAAAACGATGAGTATACATATATTATCTCTCCACTGAGTAGGCAGAGGGAACCAAGTGGTAAGACACTCTGTTCCCCACTTTCTGCCGAATTATGGAGACATTACGTGTTGAGTGGCAGAACTCAACGCCGCGCTTAACCTCGACACCAGAGCGAAGAAATGGAAATATAAATTTAAGTAAATATTTCATCTCCTCGAGTGGGGATCGAACCCACAACCAGTCGGTTTTACGGTCACACCTCGTGCCGCTGCGCCACGACTGGCCTCAACACTTTCCTATGGTATAAAAATGTATACATGTAACAAAAACAAAAAAAAATCGCTTTAGCAGGTCTTAGACTCAAAGCCGACTATATGTCACTCATATGTACTACACCTACTAGTCTTTTTCATCTTATTTTTTAGGAAAGCTTTCTGAGACAAAAACCTAGAACAATCTCGCACTCTCTTAAATATTCTACAAGGGACATTTTAAGGACACGAGTTACACAAAAAGGAGCGTCTTATAATTTCTTCTCAAAGAAGACTTGTATTCGTACATGTTTTACATTCATACATGTTTAAAGAAACCAGTTGAAATATTAAAATTGAACAAGAGATATAAAAAAAAATAAAGTCAATTCGTACTTAAATAAAAAAAAACAAAAACAAAATACACGCAGTAGGTACAACTGATTAAGTAATTTATACATGTCTTGCTAAATATCTCATGACAGATTTTTCCCTCACATAGGTCAAAACAGCTTCACGCTGTATCCCGTATACAGAGGCATGGTAGGCAGAGGAAACCCAGTGTTAAGACACTCTCTTCCCTACTTTGAATTCTGAAGGTATTGCGTGTTGAGTGGAGGAACTCAGCGCCGTGCTTTTGCCTCGACACCAGAACGAAGAAATGAAAATATACATTTATATAAATATTTAATTTCCTCAAATCAAACACAACCAGTCGATTTTACAGTCACAATTTGTCCATTGCGCCACAACTAGCCTCTCATCATAGGTATAGATAAAGCTAAAATAAATTATTGAATTTTTATTTTATTTAAAATTTAAACAAAAACGGATAGTAACATCAAGATTTATCTGCATAGCTTAAATTCTTAATAAATATTATAAAACATTTATATATTACATGCAAAAAGAACAAATACCTAGTAGAAATAAAAAAAATAACAAAATATTTCACCTTTTTTTGGAAGCTCTCCCCCTTGTACCTAGCAATTCCGCAGCTTAAGCCCCCATCGCTCACCCCTAAGTTCAGTCATGCAGCTTTAAGCACTAGACGAGTTGTGTCTGAGGAATTACTACAAAATAATATGCAATGCTAGGATATGAAGAAAATTATAACTAAAAATATATTTTTGAGTAGAAATTTCGTATTATATGAAAAATAAATAAATAAATATTTGATCGTAGATATAATTATTTTTAACTATATTTTGCCTGCGTCTTCGCCTGTGTAATCAAATTTAAATAGAGTACACAACTCTCAGTAATTTCCGTTTGATACTACTTTTAGTTTAACGATTAACCTGATGATTATAAATCAATTATGCAACATAAGAATATATTTAGAGGCCCATAGTGGTGCAGGGGCCAAAAAGTGTGACTGTAAAATCGACAGGTTGTGGGTACGATCCACACTCGAGGAAAAAAAAGGAAGGAAAAAGAGGAAATGAAATATTTATTTATATTTTCATTTCTTCGCTCTGGTGTCGAGAAAAAGCGCGGCGTTGAGTTCCGCCACTCAGCACGCAATGCCTCCAGAACTCGGCGGAAAGTGGGGAACGGAGTGTCTTAACACAAGATTACCTGTGCATACCCTACTATGTGCGGGATACAGCGTGAAGCTGATTTAATTATTTATTATTTTAAGAATATATTCTCTATTTGAACCAGTATTTCCCGATATTAGCGTGTTCAAACAAACTAACTCTACAATTTAATAATATTAGTATTTTCAATGTATATATCAGAGGAATAACTCAAATGTAATATGCAATGCAAGGAGAATAAAGAAAATTGATATCTGTTACGTATACCAGAATTGTATAAACTTGATAAATTGATTGTGAACAATAGTTAAAAATTCAGCTGAATGTAGAGAATAGTGTCCTAACACTAGGCTCCCGCAGCCTATCCTGTTATATGCGTGATACAGCGTGAAACAGAACAATGGTGAGAGATAACTATTTTTAGTAACAGAACACTTGTTTAAGGGAACAATGATACAACTTGCATCTTTTTTTGGATCAAAATTGCTTATCTTAACATAATTACACGTCAATGTGCTTTATACGGTTATACAAAGACAAATATGGCGGGTTGCTAGACAAGCTCTTATGTTAATGTTTATATAGTTTTATTACTTTAAGTAAGTTGAAGCCATCGTAGCGCAAAGGCACGTCTGATTTTAACGCGACGGTTGTAGGTTTGTATCTCAATCTGGGTAATAAATTATTTTTATTTTCTCGCTCTGGTAACAAAACAAAGCGCGGCGTTGAGATTTTAACTTCTATCTTTCGGGACAGGATAGAGTCGGGATCCGTTTAACTTTTACGGAACTCCTTGTGAAAAATAATTAGTTGAAGAATTATAGGTCCCGACTGTTAAATCCTCATGAACTGTTAGGCTTGCTTTTTTTTATTTTTAGTTTAATACTGGACGGGTTTCTGTTGTTGATATATTTTTTAATGGTATTACGATAATGACATTTATGATATACCTTTTTGAAATCATTGTGAGGAGCCATTTTAATACCTATATTATAGTGATACATTTTTTACTAAGTGCAATGGTGTCGCAGAGACGCTATGTTTATATTTTTTAACTATGAACACTTAGACTAAGACGATTCTAACGATATGCCAATTATGTCAATCCTATCCTTTCAACGGTTCTGGAATTATGAAGTAATAAATAAAAATCAATAAATCAGCTTTACGTTGTATCCCGCACACGGCAGGATAAGCAGAGGGAACCTAGTATTGTTAGGCGAACCAACAATCAGACACAAAATCCAGCTTTTACAATAAATTTATTTACACTTGTTATATACACATATACTCTCGTAGTCACAATATTGAAATATGAATTGTAATGACAAGTTGTCTTGACAATATCTTAGAACGTAATGAACACGAGTGCCGTGTCGTTTGTGCTTATATTGGAAATCCACCGGAAAAGACGCAGCACACTACCGCCACTTAATACAATCGAA
>JAATLQ010004350.1:0-33997 GCA_013421005.1 Heliconius erato x Heliconius himera | reverse complement strand
AAGTTTTGCGAGCAATATCAAATAAAATCCCAAAAAACTAAAACTATAATTTATTAAGTGTATAACAACGGTATAGATAACCATCCAACCGAGATGAAATAACCAACAATTCTTTCCTTAAATAATAAATACTTAAATAATATTACACCACACCAAGAAATTTATGAAAATCTAACTAATCTACTACTCGAATAAGCGAAGAACCAAAGAAAAGTATAAATTAATTATAAACATCAAATAATTACATAAAAATTAACAGTAGTTCGAAAATGTATGAAAATTACCCGTTCGCGTCGGTCATACTATGCCGCCCGAAGGCTAGATGATTTTGAATCAGTGATCCTTAATTATTTATTAGAATGTTATACAGTAAACTATAATTTCAATCTAGATGAAATGCTAAAAGTGACTATTATATTAATTTTCATAAGGATCAATATCAAATTATAGAAAATACGTACAACAAAAACCCGATAAATATAAAGTAAATTAATTAAAATGGTTACTTTTGCTCAACCTTTAGAGATAAACATATACCATCGCGGACTTTTTTAAATTGTCATTATTTAAAGAACCATATTTATATTAAACATTGTTTTTATGTATCTTATAAGGTTGAGTCAGCGCACGCCATGTACATGCGTTAAGCAAGCTCATTTTGGGTGACGTTTTCTTATAACAACAAACAAATTTTGCAAACCGTTGCTTAGCAACGGTCGGTTGTTATTAAGATGGCAGAATAAATTGCCTGTCAAACTAAAAAATATTTTAATATATTAGTATATATCGACAATATTACAAATATGAGAAAAAAAAGTAGCCTATGTTCATCCGAAGACCCTCATGTATTTCTTTATGAGTATTTTATCACAATTGAATTAGCGGTTTGGTCCTGATTGCGTAACAGACAGACAGACAGACAGACAGACAGACAGACAGACAGAGTTACTTTCGAATATATAATATAGGTATGGATTTTATTTGGCTTCACGTTTCATCCCGCGGTACAGTCAGATATTTCATTCTCCTCTTCTTGAGACGTGCTGAGAGGGTAAGGTTCGCATTGTACTTTTTCATATCAGAAAAAAAAAATGATAGTAATGAACTCCCTTGAGTAGAGATCGAACCGACATCCATTGAACTGTATATTATTTAAGGAAATCATGGGACGGATAGTGTATTTATGGCCCTGTTTGTTCAATAAAACATTTTGTAGACTACTTGTTTACAAAAAGGTATAAAAAATTGAACGTAACGGAACTCGAGCCCGCGCCTCCTCGAAACCAACCAGGCGCTCTGACCACTAAGCCATACGTTCTCATCAAGCTACGTCGAAATTTTTATACGCTTGTTACAACTTATTTATGTTGTTAGTTATTTATGTGGTCAGAGCGCCTGGTCGGTTTCCAGGAGGCGCGGGTTCGAGTCCCGCTACTTTCAAATTTTTATACGTTTTCTAAATAAGTATTATTCTTTCCTAAGTGTGGATAACACTTTAAAAATGTTAAAAAATATTTTGTAGACCTTTCGTATAAAGTTATTCTACACATATTTTAAAATTTTTATCAACATATTTTTCTATCTTTATCTTCGAGTCCGTATTTTAGCAAAATGCGGAAAAGTACACGCAAAGTATGGTTAGTCATAATAACTGGAAGAATTATGATGCATTTATTAAAGTCGTAGCGCACGAACGTGCCTAACGGTACGCAACCCACATGGTTGATGTTTCATTTAGAGGAATATAAATATACATATATCGAGGCCAGTCGTGGCGCAGGGGCACAAATTGTGATTGTAAACGCGACTGGTAGTGGGTTTGATCTCCACTCGAGAGAATGAAATATTTATTTAAATGTATATTTTCATTTCTTTGTTTTGATGTCGAGGCAATAGCGCGGTATTGAGTTTCGCCACTCAACATGCAATACCTCCAGAATTCGGCGAAAAGTGGGGAACAGTGTCGTAACACTAGGCTAGGTTCCCTCTGCCTCCCTGCTGTCTGCGTGATAAATATATATGTATGTAGTTATATAAAGTTATTGGACAGTTTCAGTTCGATGTACGTAAGTTCAATTTCATATTGGGATATTTAAGTTTCCGCTCTGGTGAAATAAAGCAAGACGTTCATTCGACGACGAAAATCAAAACAAAGCCTACTAATATTATAAATGTTTGTGTGGATGGATGTTCGTTCTTTTTTCACGCAAAAACTACTTAACAGATTTAAATGAAACTTTACAATAATATAACTTATACATCAGTATTTCACATAGACTGCAATTTATGTAAGCATTTAGTATAAGTTAGTTAACATAACATTTAGCTTAAGCGGGCGAAGCTCGAAGTCGTGTTTACAGTCAGATACTCGCTGCGCCACGATAGCCTTATATGGTTCGGTACGTATTTTATTTATTATTTCTTTTAATTTAAACTTAAATAAATAATAACGCTTGAAAATAATATGAAAATGTAACACATTATTATTATTAATATATTTTCGTTACATATGCTACTTCGTTAACCCAAATTCAGGGAGTGCATATTCAATTATTTTAATTAAAATTATCGTATATATTATTTCTGTATCCATCTTTTATTTTGTTAATATATGAAAATAATAATATGTTATTTTTATAATATAATTTGGACACGTTTAATATTGTAACGTTCGGGTCATATACCGTACAAACTTTGTAGTTTGTTTAAAATATATAACATGCCTTGTTTGGCCTGTTGCGCAGTGGGAGAGAAATTGACTGTAAATCCAACGATTGTGGGTTCGATCACCACTAGGGGAAATATTTATATTTTTCACTATAGTAGACGAAGCACATCGTTTAGTTTCTCTCTCTTAAGTTCTACTGAACACGCAATATCTCGGAATTTAGGCGGATATTGGGAAACGGAGTGGCTTAACACTAAGTTCCGTCTGTCCACCCCGCCATACTAGGAAAAGCGTGAAGTTGCGTATAAGCCATTAGTTTTAGCAACACGTTATATGCCCACTATACTATTCACTTTCCGCCAGAATTCGAATAATTTCTTGTAGAGTGAATTCGTTTTAGCGATTAGAGATTGAAGCAACAACCAATGCGTTTTAAGCCAGAAGTCATTTTACTGCGCCACGATGCTTCCCTATGTTTATATTTCCATGTACTTTCAAAAAAGAAAACATTTTTTCTTAATGCTACTCGAATTTTAAAGTTGTATAAAAATAAATTAAAGAGATTAAATACGAAATCTTTTATATGAGAAATCTAAGTCTAAAACCTCTCTCGTTCCACTGAAATAATTCCACATTTTAGCTAAACATAAATTTTATATATACGTCGGTAAATATCGAGGAAACTATACGAAACAAGCTCGTGTGTGGTCAAAGCAAATGTTTTGCCCGAGCAAAGAGATTTAATGGGAAATTTTAATAGTCATATATTAAAATGTACATAATAAGTAGGTCAAAGATGAGTAAAATGCATACTACAGTTGAGTACAGTATGGTGTGATAATCTTTTTCCGCATACGAAAATATATTCCATTACCCTCTCTTATTAACCTCGAGCTAATGCAATTAAAATTAACTTTGAATATACATTACTGTTTATGTTTTATATATTATTGATTAAAAAAAAACTATTTTTGAATACGTAGTGTATTTGATTGTTGCTTGTGTAAAAATTGAAGGAAGTAAGTAGATTTATGAATTTAGATATATATTATATCTAAATTCATTTATAAATATTATATTTATTTGAATTTGAATTTGAATTGTTTTTGATGGTGTTGGTACGTATGATTATTTTGTTATGATACTATTTATTTATATAATAATTATTTTATAAAAAAACTGGACTAGTACGATTTATACTAGCCTTTGGGCTACCCACTACGAGTGCGTTCCAGATCAATTTCAGAATTGAAGGTCAACGGGAAATGTGTCTTATAAAAGTTGTTAATCTTAAGTTTGTTAAGTTTTGTGTGTCTGGGCATATGCACTCATTTTATATGAAACTAGTGGGCGCGCGCAGCTTCGCCCGCTTATTTGCACCCTTAGGGGTGAATTCTAAAAAAATCACGAAACACGTGTTCAATAGAATATTATTAACAGTCCGAATTTATTTATTTAAAAAAATCGGTGACGATTTAAAAAAAAACCATATAAACTTTCAACCCATTATTTGAACCCTTAGGGGATGAGTTCTAAAAAACCATGAAATACGTGTTCAATGAAATATTTTTAAGAGACTGAATTTCATATTTTTTATAAATCCGTACAAACTTTCAACTCCTATTTCATCCCTTTAAGGTTAAAATGTTTCAAAATGCCTTCTTAGTGGATGTCCAGATTATGAAAATAAACATCTGTCCAAATTTTACGTTTTTACGCACAGCGGTTACGGCTGTGCGTGCATCTTACCTCAGTCAGTCAGATACATATTATATAGATACTACTAATATAAGTTTGTAGTGTTTAGCCCAATAAAAGTTTATGAAAAGTGATATTGGACAGCTACACTATTGATATAATTTTATAACTTATATACTCATTTTTACAATATAGAACAATTACCACCCAAGACCGATTTAAATTTTACAAGGCTCCTTACGAAGATTTAATTGATCAAAGAATGGTTCCCGAATGTAGATACATACTACTATTTTAATAAAAAACTATGTTATTGATATTTTTCAAATTTAAATTTAAATAAAAATAAAAAACAACAATAGTCATTGCAATGCAATTTCAGATTTTAACTGAACTGAAGTGAACTGAACAGAAATCATAAAATACGAGCACAAACCGTTCTTGTGTGGAGTAATTGCTTCCTATAGGCGACGCAGCGGAACCTCCCTGCCTGCTCGAGTTGCGATAAATCTGAAGCAAAATCTAATTAAACTGCACAATGCTTTATAATTTATTGTACAATAAAATATATTTAAATCCTCACTTTAATGAAAAATAACTTTTATAATCAATTTAAAAAAATTGTGGAAGTTCCTTGGCTTGATATTAGTTTAGCAATGGCAGTAATGTTATTTTATTATTCTACTATAAATTGTGTTTTTTTAAGTCAATTTATTTATTTACTTCTCTTTTAGTATTATAATAGAATACAAAAAAAAAAACAATTTAAATATTTTTGCCTGCTTGTCCGTGCTAATCTCCAGAACATCGATTTTTATAGGACTTTCACTGACCGATATAGTCGTTTATCTAGCAATATACGTGTAGGCTACTTTTTATCAAGAAAATAATTAAACATTTCTTTGTAAAATATAATAATTTTTGCGGGCAAAATGAAATAAAATCTCAAAAGATGTAAATTACAATTTATTAAGTATATAACAGTCATAAATAACAATACTAAAGGTACGGACCACTTTTCCATTAAGTACACCTAAATAATATTAAAGAAGTGAGGCCAGTCGTGGCGCAGTGATACGAGGCGTGACTGTAAAATCGAGTGGCTGTAGGTTTGATCCCCACTTGAGGAGATTCAAATATTTACTTAAATTTATATTTCCAATTCTTCGCTCTGGGGTCGAGGTTAAGCGCGGCGTTGAGTTCTGCCACTCAACACGCAATGCCTCCAGAATTCGGCAGAAAGTGGGGAACGGAGTGTCATAACACAAGGTTCCCTCTGCCTGCTGTGTGCGGGATACAGCGTAAAGCTGATTTATTTTTATTTAAAAAGAAGTGGGCGAAGTTTAGCCGTAGCCGCTAGCAGTTTTGTGAAGTACTCGTATATTAGGAAATATGTTTTAATTTAATAATTTAAGAGAGATATATATATATATATATATATATATATATATATATATATATATATATACATATATATACATATATACATACACATAATGTATGTATGTCACTGAATAATCACAACCCGATATTCCAAGGGGTCGGTTTTGATAAATGAGATGTCATCCGATTCCACTTTACCGTTTAAGCGGTGTAATTTAATGTTTTAGGCTATTTATGGGCTTTTTATTTTTCTCAAAGTAAACAAAAAAATAATTCATTTTGCGCTTAAAACTATATGTTCTGTGACTTTTCAAGATTATAATAAGTAAAACAAGGAGTTTGACATTCATATAAATTATACATAGATAATTCACCAGTTTGTGTTAAATTGCCAAATAAATTTAACACGTAGTGATTTGACACTATCTATCTCTTATAACGAAATTGTTGAAAAAAAAATAATTTTGTTATATATATTTTTTATGAGGCCAGTCGTGGCGCAGGGACACAAAGTGTGACTGCAAACCGACTGGTTGTGGGTTCGACCCCCACTCGAGGAAATGAAATATTTATTTAAAGTTTATATTACAATTTCTTCGCTCTGGTGTCGAGGCAAAGGGCGGTGTTGAGCTCCGCCACTCAAGCTGCAATGCCTCCAGAATTCGGCGGAAAGTGGGGAATGGATTATCTTTACACTAGGTTCCCTCTGCCTACCCTGCTGTGAGCACAATACAGCGTGAAGCTGATTTATTCGATTTATATATTTTTTAAACTGAAGTATTCCAGCTCTTCGTGGAATTCTAGTCTTATGGCTCTTACCCTCATTATTTTTCTAGTATCAGCTTACCGAGGATAAGCGCAGTTCTTTAGAATAGTAGAGTTAAAAAAAACATCTTGAATTATTCCTTGTATTATTAATTATTTATTTACGTATATAGTGTATATAACATTATTAATAATATATATTTTTTTTATATGACAATAAATATGCTTATGATGATCTAATTATTAATTTACCTAAGCTGTACTTATAACAACTTGCAAGTTTTCGTATTATAAATGTTACGTCAAACAGCCTATAGTTATATCAGTGGTTTTAAAACGTTTACAGCCACATTTATGTTTAGCTTCACGCTTTATCCTTAGCAGGGTAGTTAGAGAGAACGGAGCGCCAAACGCTATAGTCTCTACATACCTCTTTCGCCTCGTCCACTGTCATCAACCTCTTCATACATACCGTCCGAGGGGTCCTCGTGTTTTTTACGTGACCTTCCTCCAGTATCTTTGATACTGTGTTTTCGAAGGTCAACCGAGGTCTCTTTCTACCTCTCTTACCACTTACTTTTCCATCATAAATCTTTTTTGCCATTCTTTCATCACTCATTCGTTAGATGTGTCCAAACCAGCTGAGCTTGTTCTTCTTAATCTTCACCGTGACGTCCTCGCTAGTACCTGCCATTCTGTGTACTTCTTCATTGGGGATTCGATCAGCTAAGCTGACTTCGCATATCCTACGAAGAGATTGCATCTCCACAGCTTTCATCTTTCTTTCATTCTTCTTCTGTAATACCCACGTTTCGCTGCCGTCGTAATATATCATAACAACGCTAAACGCGCAGCTGTGCTGACGTTTCGCCGTCTCATCAATGCAAGTAAGGCTCCGTTAACCCTGTTACCGGCAGCAATACGCCTATCCACATCCATCTCTATCTTCCATCTCTACTGAACATACTTCCTACTTAAGGAATAGTATACTTAGCTAGTGGTATACATACTAATACCACTTCATTCACTTGTTCTAATATCTTACCATTTACACTACTATACTACATTCCATCCTTTTTTCATCTCGTTCAAAAACCAGAACCTTTGTCTCATTCGTATTCAGGCTTAGACCGTTATTTACACACTTCTTTCTTCTTTCAGCATGGTGGTGTACAGCTACATACGCAGAGAATTTTGTCTTCGGCCTTCATGTAGGCCGTGTTTTTGTAGGCGTGCAAGAAATTACATAAAATATATTTTGCTTCGTTCTATATACGTCATCGAGGCAAAGTTTGGCAAATCGGTTATAATTTCAATACTTAGATAAATACTTATCATATAAGAATGGTGGGTTCTCTCAACTGACTTATATTTTATATCAATTAAAATAAATGAAAAACAGAGTACAGCGGGGTTTATTACTGAATAGCAGATACGGGTGATTTAAAGACGTAAAATAAAATGATCCAAGCGGGTAGTAGCTTCTTGTAGGACAGAAACTACTCATATTTTTATGTAGCTTGATGACTTAAAAGTTCTTAAAATCGAATAAAATTGTTTAACACTTAATCCAGCATACGATCTCCCTAGGGAACCTAGTATTAGAACACTCGTTTTTTTTGCACCTTTTGCTCAATTTTCGGACTATGGCATGTTGAGTATTGGAACACTAAAGTAAGGAAATGAAAATAAGTCATCGAGTGAGCACCGAAACCACATTTTAACCCACCAACAACATTTTAATTTTGATATTAACATTTTTGAATTCCAAATCCTAAAATAATTAAACAATAAATTATACAATACAGGATTAAAGGAAGTAAAGCTCTAAATACAAGGTTAAAACTTTACAACGTCCGTCATTTGGAAACAATCTGTATTTTGAGCAATATTGAACTCCTTCAGGATTATTTGTTAGCTGAACGAGTTAGCGATTCGTCATTGACACTTGTTATTTGTTTTAAAGTTGGAGAATTTGTAAGTAATAACTGTTCGAAGAGAATTAATAGTGAAGTGGATTTTCTCATTGTCGGGTACAGGCTTAAAAGTTTTAAAGTAGAGTGAAAATTGTTACGAAAGTATTATGGATTTATTTATTTGTATTGAACTGTCATGTAGTGAGATTAATTATATCATATTCTCTATTAGTATTTTTTTTTTAGGTAGAGCCTAGTATTATTTTCTGAGTTATATATTTTTTAGAGGGCAGGGGCACAAAATGTGACTGTAAAAGCGACTGGTTGTGGGTACGAGGAACTGAAATATTTACTTAAATTTATATTTCCGTTTATTCGCTCTGGTATCTAGGCAAAGCGGGGCGTTGATTTCCGCCACTGAACACTCATTGCCTCAAGAATTCGGCGCAAAGTGGAGAACAGAGTGTCTTAATACTAGGTTCCCTCTGTCTACCTTGCTGTGTGCAGGATACAGCGTAAAGCTGAAAAAAATAATTACCTATCTGTAGCACGAAGCTATCATTAAGTATCAACACATCCAAAAGTGCTACGAAAATGCTACGAAAGTGTTATTTATCGTAGCATATATTGTCAATCAATTAGAATGTCCTCAATTCTATAAAATCTGTTCTTTTAGCTATACTACAGCTTGTAGATTTATATTAAAGAATTAAATACCTGGTAGTTATTAGCTTATAAAATTGTATAAGGATATACGACTATACGACTAATAGGAATGGAGAAACATTGAAAAACGTTGTAAAAACGGAGGAGACTTGATACTTCATACTTTGATAAATTTCCTTGTATGTACCATATTTTTATTTATTTATATTTGAATATACGGATGAAGCCGCAAGTCAAAGTTAATTAGTTTAATATATACAGACGTGTACATTGTTAGCTGGTTTTACTCATTTTTTATAAATCGTGTTTTATTTGCTTAAATAATATTTTCTCACATCAGTGACTATATATAAATGAACAAAAAAGTATCTAACATACAGTACAATAAAGTTGTTTAAAGGATCGTTACAGTCAACAGTAAAAACTTGCCAAAGCCCCTGAAGGTCCCGTGTGGCAACATTATAAGCGTTATCGGTAGTAAATTGCTTACCCAACTTGTAAAGAGCTAATAAATCTGAACCTACATAAATAAATTTATCTATATATTAATTTCGAAATAAAAAATACTATTAAGTGAATACCGTACAGACAGTAGTTTATATTATATATATACGTTTTGTACTATTTTTATATTACTTTATTTAGGTGCGTCTTTGTATATTTTTTTTTAAGTTTCACGCTGCATAGAATGGTAGGCAGAGGGAACTTAAGTATTAGGATACATACTCCTTTACCATTAGGTCACTTTCGTTCCCCTTTTTCCGCAGAATTCTGGAGGCATTGGATGTTGACGGAAAGTCACAGACGACTATATGCGAATTAGACAATGAATCCTAATGTTAAAACACTTCATCTTTTCCACCTAATTTTCGAGACATTGTGTGTAGAGTAGTAGAACTCAATGCCACGCTTTGTCTACCAGAACGAAAAAACAAAAGGAAATTATATAACATACTCCCTAGTATGAGGCTCAAACTCACAATAGTCAGACACTACTTCTGCGCTACAAGAACCTGTTTATTCAAAATCATAATTTCAATGCATATGCATATATGCATTATTAAAACTGGTAACCTTCTCCTTTTTATTAAAGTACTAGATAGTGGATTTGATAGTATATGATTTAGTAAGCTTAGATTTGGATTTAGTATTATATATATATGATAGTTTAGAACTTCGGTTATTGCTTCATAAATCTTACTACAGTATTTTATAGCAGTCAACAAGTGAACTTTTTAACTTTACGACACTCAAGTTAAATGGGTGGTTTGGATCGCATCCAAAATTCTTTACATGCAAAGTTAATTTAGCTTCTTAGTAGGATGATTTTAAAATATCTTCTATATTTAATGATTCATTTGTATTAAAACGTTTTTCGCATTTTTTCCAGATATAAAATATATATAATTTTTTTAATTCCTCGTTCATAGTTTGGAGGCCAACCAGATATCACGTTTCATTATTCAAGACACAAAGTCTCCAAATCGGGCATAGGACGGAGAGTGGAGTGTCTTAATAATATATTTCGTGCCTGCACTTTATGGAATAGCGTGTAGTTAAAAAAATAATTACCAGACCGTAACCGTAATCATTTCATCATTACTGTATACTTAAAATTCAACTGAGATAGGGAGAGTTCTGAATTTCTTACTAAATCCTTTGTTTTCACCTGCTGAAATGTCTCTGTTTTAGCTGAAACTGAGGAGGCATTTTCCAACAATAATAAATTATATGTATCCTAAGGCAGAGCAGGGCATTTTCTGAACATATAATTTGGCCCAAGATATACTTATTATTCTACTTAATATTATTAAGCTGTAGATTTTGTTTATTTGAACATGCTTATATCAAGAACTACTGTTTTCAAATTGTTTTTTTATGCTGGATTATCCATTTATTGAGGACGGCTACATATTGCATCACATTTAAACCAATAAAACTAAATTAACACTGAAAAATATAGCAAAAACGATTAAGTTTGAAAATCTTCTCACATATTTCGTTTTGAACACACAGATAAAACACCGGGAGGTAACCTGTACATAAGACACTAACTAGTATTTAGTAGTTAGTGTCTTATGTACAGCGTTTGTGTGCACAAGAAAATGATTGCAACATTTACTTTGTTAGATTTGCATTATTAACATATTATTATGTAAATATATGCGAACGCTACTCTCGTCGTTTTCTCGTATTGTGGATGCGGAAGCTTTACAATTTAAGGATTTTCACACTAGCGTCAGGTCAAAGTTAAGTATCAAAATTGAAACGAAAATTTCCATTTTTTAAATAAATATATCAATATGATGCTACAGTAGATCAATGATAGTGTCGTAGCATGTGTAGATAACAGTCTAAATACTATCATGACACTTAATGTAAATTTTTATATATATGTTTCGTTTTCACAGGAAAACATGTCTTAGCAAAAATCTAAAGAAATTGCCTATTTAAACATTTTTTTTAAATAGAAGGCATATTTTTCTAATAGTGTTTTTTGTATTATTAAATTGCCCTTAATTTTTTAGTTAATGCGATCGCTACGTCATACGCTTACTAAACGTCGTAAAAAAGCATAATGCAATTTAAAAAAGTACAATGTAATTCAGTTTTTGATAAATTATCAATAGATATAATTAAAGAAACGGAAATGTGTTTGTGCTCTATTGAAATTGTACTATAGAAGAAGAAATTGAAGTCTTCGTAGCACACTCGTAACTCTTGGTGAGTCCCAATCCATAACATGCTAGAGATATGTGAATATTTAATTTAACAGTAAGTTTTTTATTTATTGTTTAAATGAGGTATAAAATAATGTACAATAATAATAAAATTATTAGAAAAGTAAATAGATTCTACAGCAACTTCCCTCAGTCTACCCAGTATATACACTAGTACAACCTTAAGTACTAATATGTATCATATTTTTAAATTTGTGCTGAGACAGTATTGGTCTGAAGGCACCCTTACTTTTGAGAAAGAGACGTGACATATGAATTATTCATAGTTTGCGATTCAGTGCATAAATGTTGTCATCCCTGACTCTACTGATGTTTGCCTTGACGCACCTTAGCTTCCAGCATCGCTACTTAGAGAAAATTTTGTGTCTTTGTGAAGCTTTACATAAATAAGTCTTTTTCGGTTTCTTTTTATATTGCAGAAAAGGCAGAAGGTATTTTGTCTCAAAACATTTGGTTCTTCGCTTTCTGCATGTATTCGAGACATACCTACGCATGTGTTAACTAGAACTTTACGTCACTACAGCGGGATAATGAAAATGATCCATAAGGATCCAATCCATAATCATTGCATTGTTAGTCAAAGGATGTCACACTGTACGGTGGTAATTCTAATGAATTTATGCAAGTACTAAAAGTGCACCACAGATATTTTTAACAATTAACATCAATCAGTAAGTGTTTATTAATGAGAGGAGGAGAAAGATGTTTATTTAAGGGATACAAAGGAAATATTTTAAAAAATATATAAAGTAGTAAATAGTATTAAATTATGAATATTCCTGTAGTGAAATGATAATGGTATCTGTCCTATATATTGGCTACCCAGCTACATCAGGATAAAAGAACTACATACTATATTTATAGTAAGAGTATATTATATACTTAAACTTAAACATATGTTTCAAAATGTAACAATGCAACAAAACGAAATTTAACCATACATTGTATATTTGAATTTTCAAGAAAGAATTATATATACAAAATATTTCACATACATTCGAGTATATCGAAACCGAAGCTTTGTAATATATTGACTGCTATAAAGTGGATTATGCAAAGCGAGTCTCGAAGTAAATATTTATGTTTCTTCATATCATCATTCTTTGCAAAGAAATCGGTGATTTCAAACAGAATATTTAAGGGAGACGGAATGTGAAAGGGTATTTCGTGTTTTTATAGTCTTTAATATTTTTTGTGCTTTCGTGGGTTATGTCATTATATTTTATTAAAAGCTTTGTATACGTATATACATATACGTAATAAATGGTCAAGGAAATTAAAAAAAATGGAAATATTAGTTTATTAAAGTTAATAATATAAAAATCTTCAACACTATATATATTAACCTTATGAATTGATTTTGATGATTTTTTTCTCTAAGGTAGGTCATGTATTCTTGGTGCAAACTAAAACAATCATAAACTTTTATTAGATACTTCTAACAAAAGCGAATGAAAATATTTTTGTATAAATGTTGGATACATTTGGTTTCTTGTATCTTGGTTGGTATGGTAGTACGTATAGAAGTTAAAGTTTCATAATTTTAATTTAACTTAACTTTTTTAAAACGGAATATTAATATAACAATATTAAAATTATACAAAAAAATCTGAGAGAAGGCAGCGCATTCCCGGACTTTACGAAGCAGTTAAACTGCACTCGTCAAAACTTTTTAATATGCTGCAATTATTTCAATAATTTTGTAAATTTCAAGGCATAACTGCAGAGAGTTCGACATTATATTTAATTAACATTATCCTACAGGATTTTTAAGGTAAATGTATATTTAATAATAAGGCTTGTTAATAGATTCCGAGAAAGTATGGAAAGTGCCCTATACTTCTTCTATTTCTTATCTACAGGTCAAAATCTACAGGAAAAAACCTGAAACTATACATTTGTGGTTAAATCCTAAAAAATAATAAGCCTTAAAAGGGGGTCAAAATTTGGTATTGAAACCGCTAGTTTAAGTGAGGTATCAGAGCTCTGGTTAGATAGACAAAATCTGAATTTCAAAAAAAGCTCGAGACCTCCAATTTTTGTACGGAACCCTCAGTGGGTGAGCCCGATGCGTACATCGCGCATGTCCGATTTTTTTATTGAGGTATAGACAATACCTCAAGTAAATAAAGTTTATAGATATGGATATAGTTGTTTTTTCTTTAAATTAACTTTTGTTTTTAACATAAAATCTCCCAACTAAAAAAAATATTATTAATAAAGTTAAAATGAAATAAAATAATAAGTCTTGGGTAATTTAAGCAGAAAGTTGTAACGTTAAGATTCCATAATGTTATGTGATTCAATGTAAGTTTTTAGCTTTATTACAGTGAAATATGTGTCTGAGTGCAGTGAAATAAGTGACACTTTGAATATTAACATTGGGAATAAAAGTTTGTTTATTGTACATATATTTAAAACTTAGCCTAAATGTATTTTTTTCTAGGTTTACATGTCAGTGATAACTTAAATGTTAAGACACTCTGTTCTCCCTCCAATTTTTAAATATTGACCATGTTTAGTAGTGAAACGTTGTTATATTTCTTAATACTTAGAGATTTCCATAAATATATCTTTTACAGCTAGTAAGAAGCTTAGTTTAGCCTAGATTAGTCCTAAGCGTGTGAGAGTAGATGAAGTTCACAAGATATTATGTATATATCGTACATGTATCGTGGTAGACGAGAAGTATTTAACTATTAGTGCAATGGTAACAAGTTTGGAGAAAATATTTGTATTATTTAAATTAATATGTTTAGTATAGGTTGTGGGCTCGAAAAGAAATTGATATTTCAATTTGCTCGCTCTGGTAACGAGGCAAAGTGCGATGTTGAGTTCCGCTACTCATCACACAATACTTCCAGAATTTAGGGAAAAGTGGGGAACGGAAGTGTCTTAATGGGAGCGGAGAGTCTACAGCGTGAAATATTTTTTTGTTTTAAATAAATAATTAAACGAAACGTTTAGATAAAAAAATTATAATTTGTTTGTACAATTTCAATGCCTACGTCATTTTTTTATAAGATTTTATTTTGCTTAAGTATCCTAGTCTATTATTCATTGTCTTTAAGCTTGTAATGTGATTGACTTTCTTCATTATCAAATCGACGATATTTTTCTTGGAAAAGATGTGCTGATACTACATATAATATTTTCCGCTATATACCAACTGATATAAAATATACACATATCGAACTAGCTTTACAAACCCATTATACATTCATAACGCAAACTCAACACAATATATTATTTATGATCGACCTATTAATTTTCCTGCCGTTAAATAATGAATGTTCTATTAAATCTTGTTACGGCAGTTTTGGAAGTTTATATAATAATATCTTTCCGCCCACAAATATAGGTTTGTACAGCTTCACGCTGTATTCTACACATAACTGGGTAGGCAAAGGGAACCTAATGTTAAGTTACTCAGGTTTGACTTTCTCATAATATTATTAGACAGTATTTTTTCCTTCCTACCTTCCAGTTTTGGTTGTGGTAAAATAGAAGCTAAGGGAACCTAAGAGCTGTGTATGACATGACACATTCTATGTCCAGAGGTAACTCTAACCGCATGTACAGTGGATTAATACTGGTGCATAGATTACTATTACTGTGGACTATCTAAGACTAATATTTTTTTTATTCGAAGCAGTAGTTCTTAAGATAAGTACGTTCAACCAAACGAACTCTTCATAATATTAATATATTAGAACCTTAGACAATATTTTGACAACCACAAAATTCTTTCTTTTTCATCATTAAATTTGTTTTAAATATTCCTTCATAAAGACGTTTGAGACGACTGTCTCGGCAGTCCATTAGGTTTTTTCTGGTTTTTCACGGTATTGGAATACCAGATCAGCAACTAGTAGCGTTATACTTTTTAATACTGGCAAACTAGCAAAAACGCTGCCACGTATATATATTATTTATGTATGGAGTAAAAGATTTTTCAATGACGACTAATTCAAATCTGGCAGACAGATCTTATTATAAAAACAGAGATAATATTCTCGTTTCCTCCCTCCACTAACGAGGCAAAGCACGGCGTTGAGTTCCGCCACTCAACAAACAATGCCCCCAGAGTTCAGCGGAAAAGTAGGGAACGCAAGTGTCTTAATGGGACCAGAATGTCTTGACGATGAGAATGATATATTTTAAGCATGTACAATACCATGATGATAAGTTTGAATAAAACTTTGAAGAGACCAAAGAAGTATAATTATCAATTGTGAAATTACCAAGCAGATGAGAAACTTCTAAGCAAATTAGTTTTTTTTTTATTAAAAAAAACAAAATAATATAAATTATTTTTACATTAGGACATAGTATATTGTAGTTACTGATCTAACTATCAATACAACGTTACCGCCAGAAACTAGGATTTACTTCACAGTTTCTCAACATAAACTAAGCATATTTAATCCGGATTAAGTGACACAATACCTCAAAATACATATATTATACCTATAATGTAAACATTCATATACCAATATATTAATTTACACAGTTTCAAATTGCATTTCGGCGGCTTTTGCGTGATTAGCGGTTAGACAAACAGGGCGTGAGCAAGTCGATAGAATAGTACCATCACTATACAATAGTATCATTATATGTATTATATGTACGGTAAATAAATGTAAAATATGCATTTAAATATTACGCATGTCTCTTTTTCTTTATACATTTGCGTCGAAATAAAAATATATTATTAAAATGTTTTTGATTAATATTTCGGAAATTAAGTTATTTAATTTTAAATTTGTATCTAAAATCGTAACTGTCTGTTTAATATTGCGTTAATAACTAAAGAATATTTAGAGACAGACGTGGCGTATGTCAATTGTCGTCAATGAAATGAATACATTTTTAAAAATCAGCTTCACGCTGTATCCCGCACACAGCAGGGTAGGCAGAGGGAACCTAGTCTTAAGACACTCCGTTCCCCACTTTCTGCAGAATTCTAGATTCATTGCGTGTTGAGTGGGTGAACTCAACGCCGCGCTTAGCCTCGACACCAGAGCGAAGAAATGGAAATATAAATTTAAGCAAATATTTCATTTTCTCCAGTGGGGATCGAACCCACATATTTTACAGTCACACTTCGTGCGGCTGCGCCTCGACTGGCCTCATACATTTCTATAGGGGGTAATTAAACTATAGGTTTTTTTTTTAATAAAAATTTATACGAATTGAGAATTTGTACACATGCTTTTAGAATATCAAGTGGTATAAACAATTTAAAAATAATCAGATACCGAGTTCTAGATGTCACTTCTTTACCTATAATTTATCACTTCTTTTACTTCAATACGTTATTGTTAATACGCATAACAAAAAAGTAATTTCAAAGAAATCGCTACCTTTGAAGTTAGATTTCAATAAGCCATAAAAACTGCGGCTCACAAATTGTTATATTATTGTCAATTCAGTCGTATTACGCTACTTATTTTTCAAACAAAAATGTATTGTTCAGCCATTTCCTTCGATTCCTAAGAATTATTCAGTGAACATGCCAATTACGTCTGAAAGAATATTGTAGCGGAGAATGAAGTTTGCTTTCTGCCTGAGAAGATATGATATTAACAAATTGGGTAGACTTCAGCTTGTTAAATTATATGTATATATTTTTAAAAGAAACCTTTAAGAAGTATGATATAAAATATAAACAATTAAGAATTTTGTAATAGAAATAATATGTTTTTTAAACGCCACCTTCTGTATTGGATGATGTGTTTTAAATTTCTGTTAAGTATTTACAAAAAAATTATTATTAGCATATCGATTTAATATAAATATGGACTGTTTATTTTTCTTTTTGGGTAGCGGAAATTAGTAAAAATCTCCCTACAGAGATGCTAACAACGTAAATAAGTTGTAACAAGCGTAACCTAACGAAAAAAAAATTTCAACGTAGCTTGATGAGAATGTATGGCTTAGTGGTTAAAGCACCTGGTCGGTTTCCAGGAGGCGCGGGTTCGAGTCCCGTTAAGTTAAAATTTTTATACGTTTTCTAAATAAGTATTTTTATTTATATACTTTTTATTTATATTTTCTTTAAGTAGCGGAGGGTGACTTTTTATGGAACAAATGTTTTATAATTAACACAATGATGTCTTGCAACTTAATGCCAAAGTCTGATATTAACGTATTTTAATAAAGCATTATTAAATATATTCATATAAAGAATGCCAACTATCTATCTTTGTACAGTAAATAATTTTCCAATATACGTAATATGTTCCTATATATCTTATTAATATAAAATCCATACTATTAATAAAATATTATTTAATATTAGTATAACATAATTTTGTATATTACTTTTTACAAGTCGTCCATCGTCGTCCGTCCAGGGCTCAGATAGTGTTAAAACTGGCACTGAAAAATTGATTGATTAAATTGATTCAAATTTAGTTTTATTTGAAAAAAAAAAACTTGAAGAATCTGTTTTCGCATCAGGCTAGGATCTTCCAAAGCATTTTTAACGTCAGGGTACTATCCTTTCCTCCAGAGGTCAAATTACTCAACGTCCTTATTAAATCTTCGTAAAACAGATGTATATAACAAATGAAGGAACTATATTTTTATCTTAATATTTAAATATTTTTCTATAGTAATCCTCTTTTAAAAAGACAACTATGTGTACTATATTAACTTAAATTTTTTTCGAATCACGAGAAAATGGACATATACCTATTACTCTCAAAATAAATGGTCCATATATACTAGTTTTAGTCCACAACTTCGTTTACTTGTAAGTTAGGTTTTTTAAAATAGCATTAGGTCTCTAAATTTGCAATAACAAAAAAAGGAGATATTATGTAAGTACGGAATTTAGAAGTTCATATTTCCAAAAATAAAAATGTAATGTTACTAATGTGATGGGTTCACATTAAAGTTGTGGGTTTGACAAATGACATATTTTTATTTTTACGCTCTGATAAGTAGGAAAAGCGTGGCGTTGAGTTCCGCCACTCAGCCAGCAATGTATAAAACATTGCGTAATTGGGCGTAACGAGGGCACCGAAGTGTCTTAACACTAGGTTCCCTCTACCTATCCTGTTTTATATGGAGTATATATTATATAACAATATATACATATATAAAAACAAGTGTATTTAAATCTGTTTGTATATACATGTTTGGTCGGTTGACAAAATGTGCACTTAGCTTTTGCACCGCAAAAGTTGTACTGCGACCCGGCTATAAAGTAACAATGGTATTGTTTGGGAACAATACTTAAACATTAAGAGTTTCGGTCAAACCATTTTGTAAATGTTGTAGATTTGTATTTAACAGATTAGTTTATTCTTATTTTATAGTTGAAAAATACTTTAAATTTATCTTCCTTACAATTTTTTTACATTTATATATAAAATATGCTTAAATTATATAGATATGCCTTGATAGGTATTCAATCCACAGAAGATCTTGAAAAAAGATATATTTTTTTAAATTATTTAGTTGTCGCATACAGTGACTTGATAAAATCTGTTGATTTTCATTTTTAAGGTTCCGTACTTTAAAGGTTTAATGACTCCCACTGTCCGTCAGTCCGTCTGTCATGTCAATGTCATGTCAATCAGGCTCATGAACCGAGATAGTTAGATCAAGATGTTTTGGCGAAGTGATATGAACTCAACTGGCACGCTCGAAACGCCATAATTAAAGAACCAAACTAAACCTAGTTAGATGTTATTTTGAAATTGATATATTAAAAATGCGCAGTGAGGTAACTAACATATTAAATATTTTATACTTCTGAATCGTCGGAATATAAATTATTTCCTGTAGCAAAGTGTATTAGGGACTCATTTAACGTTGATTTCCATCACTTAACGTATCTTGGAAAGTGCAGAACGGACTGGTTTAACACTTCTAATAGGTCTGTCTACCCTGCAACATGCGGAATTAAGCATGTAGAAAAAACAGACATTTTTATTTCAAACTAGAGGGCGCGCGCGGCTTCGCCCGCTTATTAGGAGTGAATTCTAAAAAAACCACGAAACATGTGTTCAATAAAATATTTTTAACAGTCTGAATTTAAATTTTATAAAAATCGGTGCAAATAAAAATCTTTTTCCATACAAACTTTCAACCCCTATTTCATCCCTTTAGGGTTAAAATTTTTCAAATTTCCTTCTTAGTAGATGTCCAGAATATGAAAATAAACATCTGCCCAAATTTCACGTTTCTACCATCAGCGGTTACGGCTCTGCGTGCGTCTTACCTCAGTCAGTCAGCACAAGTCCTTTTATATATATAGATATTACATAAAATATACGACTCCTACATAGGTATTGGAAAATCACTGAAAAAACTGATCAATTGCGATTCGGACTCGCCCATCACTACTAATTTCGAAAAGTAGAAGTTTAAAAACTTTAGTAGGCATATGCACTCATTTTGTATTAAACTCTATTAAACCATTTATGATTATAAGTTAGTCATATATAAATGATTGTCATAGTTTTTATCTGTAATGTACCTAAAAACAAATTACTATATCAGAATTTACTTTTTATTTGTACTGCAAGTTTTTAATTCTTAAATGCCATAAATGTACGGAGGTCTACGGGAAATACCCCTAGAATGATTACGCAGAGAATAAAGTAGTTAAGCTTAAATTTGTCGCTTATTTTTTAACAATAATTGTAACTGTATTTTTTTTCTAGAAAACACCTATAAATTTTCTGTAAATATAAGTTTTTACTTCATACCCAATATAATAATTGTAGCTCCAGGGGAAGTATCAAATAGATTTTGATTACACGGCAAATTTTACACATAACGTAGCAAAAACGAAGTATAAATGGACTTATCTTTTGATTGTGTTAACTTAGAAGCTTGATTTCCTCTGTGCTTGAATGGACTGTAGACTTGATTAAATATTTGATATCAATTATAGCGTGACATACCTCCGCGATTTCGATATAAACGGCCTGAACAGACGGACAAACATACAACAAAGGGACCTTATTCTTTCGTTAAGTTTTTTTCCTTTTGAGATACGGAACCATGGAAATATATAAAATTCTTATGAATATAATAAAAATGATAGAGTTAGTAGAATATTTAAATTATTATAATAATAACATTGAAATATAAAAAAAACATAAGTGCATACTAAATAATCTATATCCTGCACACAGCAGGGTAGGCAGAGGGACCCTAGTGTTAAGACACTCCGTTCCCCACTTTCCGCCGAGTTCTGGAGGTATTGCGTGTTGAGTGGCAGAACTCAACGCTGTGAAGAACCAGAACGATGAAATGAAAATATAAACGTCAATAAATATTTCATTTCCTCGAGTGGGGATCGTACTCACAACCAGTCGATTTTACAGTTACACTTTGTGCCCCTGCGCCACGACTGGCCTCCAAGTGCATACTAAATTCTACTTTAACTAAATATAAAAACACGCGCTGCTACCATAAATTTTCTGAAACTGTTTTATTCATGTTTGTTTAATTCACGTTGCTTTGTTACGGACCCCGTGATTTTATTTGATCATGAAATTAGCTTAAATTTCGGGCAATATTTAACTTTATGACAATAAAATAAAGCTTACATTTGAATGAAAGCTTGTTTCATATTTGGGTTACGTAATTAATAATTCGTTTTGCGTTCCTACATTTTTTTGTTACGGGTACTGCGACGTCAGTTATGACTTTTTGACGCAGTGTGTAATTGCTTGGGCTTTATATTAGATGTATAAGGGAAAATATAAAACAACATACTATAATAGAGGTAGTGTTATGCTTTATTTGTTTTTATTTCGCTTCATACTGTATTCCTCGCAGAGCAGGAAATTTAGTGTTAAGATACTCCGTTTTTATTAAGACACTCAGTTTCCGGCAAATTTTGGTGTCATTTGGTGTCATTAGTGACGGTGGTAATTCAACTCGTTACCAGAGTGAAGAAATATTTATTATTTTAAATAAAAAAAATAGGATAGGATCATCCTGGTACTGGTGGTGTCGTAAGAGGCGACTAAAGTACGTGTGGTAGAGTCACGTCGCCAGCAATGACAACACGCATGGGCAGACTCGACCGGATCATTACCACCCCCGGCATTTAAAACCGGCGTTAAGTCGTGGTTTTATGCCACTGCGTTTCGCATCAGGTAATGTCGGGCCCCGGCGCCCAATCCACCTTAAAGGCCGGCAACGCTCCAACTGTAGCTCCTCTGGTGTTGCACGGGGTCGTGGGCGGCGGTAGTCACTTACCATCAGGTGACCCGAACGCTCGTTTGCCTTGTCTTTTCCATAAAAAAAAAGAATGGAAATCAAACCCATAACTTGTCGCATTTACAGTCGCACGCTTGTACACCTGCGCTACGACTAGCCTAGGCTTTCTTTATCACTTGATCACTTTATCACACATTAGAATATTGAACACATTGATATCGACACTCGAAAATTATTCTATACATAAAAATCGAAAAATCGAAATCAGCTTCATGCTATATGTATATCGCACAAAGCAGCACTTTCCGCCGAATTTTGGAGGCCTTGTCGGTTGGGTGGCGGAACTCAATGCCGCGCTTTGTCTCGACACCAGAGCGAAGAAATAAATATATAAATTTAAATAAATATTTCGTTTCCTCGAGTGGGAGTCGAACCTACAACCAGTCGCGTTTACAGTCACACAGTGCCCCTGCGCCACGACTGGCCTTATACAATACTCAACTGGTATTTACATAATTTGTTATATTTAATATACATACATATATAACAAAGGTTTACTTACGTTGATTGTCATATATTTGTATATAATATTTACTTACATGAAGATACCTTGACGCATACAAACACACAAATAGGTGTATTAGAACCGAGACATATTTATATATCGATATACGTATATAGTAACGTATGGATGTAATAGTAAATGGACTAATTTATAAAAAAAATATTATAGATGCGGTTATGGTAAAGTTCTCCACAACTGATAATTTATCATATGAAAAAAAACAACTTCAAGGTTTTTTACGCTTGACAAGATATACAGGAGGGACCTCGTATAAAGACTCTCTCACGTATCAGCAGAGAACGCAGATGGACTCACTGCCGAGCTCTGCTTTGTCGCGATAAAATAAAAATATTAAATATTTCATTCCCTTGAGTAAGAATCGCACTCACAACCATTGCGTATACAGTCATACAGTTGCCTGCGCCACGACGCCCTCGCATGTATGTATACATTATATATATGAATATATATACACTTTCCCCGTACATACGTACGGTACGGTAAACGTTTACATAATTGATCATGGCTTATTGAACAACGTACGAGCGGCTGTAATTAGTAAATAGTCTGAGAGATTACTGTTATTTTAGGCTTTGCATATTAATTGAAATTAATATGCTTGCTATGAAACGTGATGATGATTAGGTTTTTATTTTAAGCATCTCTCAAATTTTTAAAAGGTAGGATAGCAAAAGATGTTGTAATATACATTCTACTTTCTATTTATTTAAATTAAAACGCACAGGTTGCTTTTAGTACAATTATAGCTAGCTATTTGTGATAAAAATACTAATAATATTTTATCTTACTCTAGCTCTCTCTAGCTCTCTCTGCTCACTAAGAAATCAACCCAGTACTTAATACCACTAGTTAATTCCATTATATTATTCAGATAAGTAAAATATTTAAAACCATTCATAATTAAGCGTATTGTTTAGTGAACTCTGAAGCTAATGATATTATAAACGCAAATTCACGGTGGCCGATTTTAAGCTTTTTTAAGCTTTTCAAATATACAAAATATTGTTCCATATAAAATACTCGTAATTATTACGGGGCGTATAATACAATTGATAAATCATGTTTTACGGTATAACGTGCTCAACAACAGCCTTAATATTAAATAGGCCGAGAGTTAGCTGGAAATTTAATTACTTGTTTATAAATATTAAAAACTTTTGATTGATTGTTGTTTTTGAGATAATTATTAATTAACTAATATTATTTGTTAGTTTATTAGAATGCAACGTGAAATCTGAACACGAATTAATTATTAGAAAAATATTTTGTTTTATTTATTACATGTCTCGTTATTATGACATTGCTACGACGTAATAAATAAAAAAAATATATTGACGAAATGAAAAAAAAAATTGTACATCAATTTCTTTTTAAAATATTGTAAGTTTCATAAATGGTAGTATAAAATGCATAAAGCCATCCCTACGCAAAGTGTGGACTTCGTTACGGCTGGCCGGCGCGCTCGAAATAGACTGGAAATTTTTATGTTTTTCTTTATGGTGGAGGCAACCTATACAAGATTTGACCTACTCCAGTTTTATACACGCTACACTTGTTATTCGACGTTTGCTTAAGAGCTGTAGATTTTAAGACTGAATGCAAAATTGAATTCTGATTTATTTAATTGCGAAAGGTTTTATATAAAGTAACATACCTTACTTTGGTATACATGTTATTAAATATTTAATGAAATTTTTAGCACATCAGAGAAACTTAAGTATATTTTAAGGCATATATTAAGTTCATTTGGTTACATTTTAACAATTGAACTATCGAAGTGATTAAACAAATTTTATTTATTATTTATATCCTGATTTTTCTCAATTTTTCGCTTTTTATGGTTCCATACCACAAAACGTAAAAATGTATATAAAAGTAAACGTAAATGTACCAATGTATATGATAACATATTATATAATCCTATAATCACTTTGCTGTCTGTCTGTCTGTCAAGATGATTTCATGAGAAATATATAACCTAATACATTAACCTTTTTTTTATTTTTAGCTTCACGCTATATTCCTTATACAGCAGGGTAGGCAGAGGGAATATAATCTGTTTCTAATTTTCTACCGAATTTTTGATTTTCATCATTGCCTACCGTGTCTCGGAACTCAACTCCGCGCTTTGTCTTATTCCCAGAGCCAGGAAATGAAAATATTAAATAATTTATTCTCCCGAGTAGAAACTGTACCATCGCATATAAAGTCACACTTTGAACCACTGCATCACGACGACTTATTAAAAATATTTCGCCCTCCTAATAAAATATATTGGTTGATTAAACAAGTTTTAACATACTTATGCTTTTCTACAAACTTGTCTTATAAATATTTATTATATTAGTTATAGATTAATATGTAATGTATTCTTGTTAACCATTATAGAGTATTCCATGTAGCAAAGCGTAGCTTTTTTCGTAGCAATTTACATTAGCACATTGGTACGAAAAATGCTACGTATCCTCTACGAAACACCTACAACTGCCTACAGTTAGGGTTGCCTTCATGAAGGCATTAATTTGACAGCGAGGCTATGGTCATTTGGGGACATCCTTACTAATATTAGATATAGCCAAGTTATTCTCTTATATGATGTATGTATGTACCACGCATGCGCATAACCTGGGCCCGCGAAAGCACCACCACCGACGCAAAACACAACAATTTCACGTTGTTCTTCATGATCCACCCAAGTTATTACTAGGTACATTGCGGTATGGCTAACCAAATCACGAATTCAACGATCAGCCTCAGATTTTTTATATTATAGCAGGGCAGACAGAGGGAAACTGGGAACATCGTGTTAAGACTCTCTGTCAGTATTAAGTGCTAAGACACTTTGTCCCCATTAAGACACTTCCATTCCCCAATTTCTGGCGAATTCTCAAGGCGTACTATTTCAAGACTCCTTATAAACACCCAGACCAACTGGATGCCTCAATCGTCCTCCCAGACGGAGATGCACCTTTATTTGGCGCTACCTCTGAAAGGGCTCCACTTTTAATTTAGTGAGTACGCACACTGTCTTAAGTACATATTAGACAAATAATCCTCAAAATTTCAGCTTTTCTTAAATGACGTAGATCAGGGGGTCCTAGGATCTTGGTCTATGACACTTAATCAAAAAATATTCATAGCGTAAGAAAGGACGTGTAAAAATAGCCACTTTATTATCGAGATATTTTTTTAAAATAAATAGTCTACTTTATTGCTTCACAAAATTGGATTCGATAAAAGTTTTTTAATTGAATCAAAATTGAATGTTGGCCACGATAAGTGCAGCAATTTATTGAAACACGCCCAATTAAATCCAAAAAATATTTTGCCGTTGCCTGAAAAATACGTGAAAATGACAGGAAATAAATTAACAATTTGCATATTGTTTTAAAACATATTTAACATGTATAATATAAAAATAGTTGAAAGAGCTTTTTTTAAAATGTACGGTAACCGCTATGTCACCGCTCTATAAATTTGACTGATTTAGTCATTTATATTTACATTTAGCTTTAAGCATTAACCCACATCGCAGAGTAAGCAAACGGAACTTAGAGTCAAAACACTCCGTCCTGCACTCTCCGACACGAGTTTATTTTCGTGTTAAGTGGCGTAACTTAATGCTGCACTTTTGTCTTTCTACGGCTATGGCGTACCGTCAAATGCTGACCAACTACGCTACGATGGCTTCGATATCATTGTATTAAAACAACTGGAAACAATTATTAGCAAATATAATATTTAATTAATATTAATTTTATTTATTTTACAATTATAAGTTATTTTGTAATATATTTATGAATTAAAATAAATTTTATTATTATAACAGTGTTTTAAATAAATATATTTACAAATAATGCTAAACAACAAAATAATATTATCAACAAAAAGTTTCCTTTATCCTTTTACTTTCTAGCCAAATTCATCACGAATATGACGTAAGGATTTTGGATGACAAAACCTTACTTGATTTTTTGGATTTGTTTCAGTTCTCTCAGAAACTTAGAAAACCACTCATGTCTTCATATTAAGATACAGTGCAACAAACTTTATCTCAGTAGTCTGTAGCTTAACTAGGGAACATAAGTTGTACTGTGAAGCACCGACCAACTTGCCTGATATTGACAAGTTGCAACTAGGTCTTTGATGCTTGGAAAACGTGACTTGTTTTTACAATTACAAGACGAAAATTTGGTTTGATATTATTATATATAGCATGTAGCAATTATCGGCGTTGAATCCCGCTATTTAACACGTAATATCTATAGATTTGGTCGGAAAATGGGGAACGGAGTGTCTTAACACTAGGATCCCACTACCTACCCTGCTTGTGCGGGGGATACGGCGCTGAAGCTAAAAAATATGGCAATAAATTCTTAGTAATATATGTTTAGTGGCTAGTGGGAATATATTTTTGTGATTAACGCTATATTGATGTGTGGGCTAGGGCAGCGCGACGATGTTAATGATACGAAACTTAATATTGAACTCTTTTATTATATATTTCATTTGGTTATATATACGCTACAAAACAATAGCGGAAAATAATTATACAATTGTATTTGTAGCGAGTAAATATAGGACGTTGATTTAGTGTGTTTATAAATGTTGTTTATGAACAATATTAAGTACTGTGCAATACCCCTACCGATGATACGGCTCAACTCAACGCCGCGCTTTCGTTACCAGAGTAAGGAAATAAAAAAATATTAAATATTGCACTTTTTAAAAATTAAATTTGAATTGCACGAGTGGGAGTTGAACACATAACCTGTCGTGTTTACAGTAACATGCTTGTGCCCCTGCGTCACGACTGATCTTTATATGATTGTTAAAATAAAGTCGCTATTGTGGCCCAGTTAAAAGTAGTAGATTTTACATATTAAGTCGATCCCCAGTCGGATAAATGTTCAAATTCAATATACAGTTGGCTTGGGTTATGCCATATTATTACCTTATTTATACTTTTTACTACAAATGTAATAAAGAAAGAATTTCATTTCGTATTCATTAAATTTCTCACAGAATTGCAGTAAACTTGTAGCTTTTCAACAACTTATTAGGCAAGTATAACAACGATATCGCTTACATAAGCTATCCTGGAAAGAAAATTTATAATTCTTAATTCAATTTGTTTATTTCGGAAGATTTTTAATGGAAAACAATAAGCAATATAACATTATTGTTCAAGTTTATTTAACGACACATTACATAATTATTTTATCTTTAAAAATATAGACCCTACATGCGAGATACTGCGTGCAGCTGAAAAATTAAAATGTAAATGGATTTTCATGACTATGAACAATAAGAATAATTAATAATAAAAAAACACACGAACAACGAAGATTAGTTTTACAATGAGAGTAATAATAATAAAAATAAAATATTTCAAAAAATTAAGTAAAAAATTATTTTATTTTTTGAAATAGTTAATTGTTATTTCCAAACGTTACGTGACTGACATTTCGATATTTCACAACAAAATGAGTAAAAAATTATTACCTAGCGCCAAGGGGATTGAAGGCCAATAGTATTTTTTTGAAGTTATATTGACAAGTGTACTCTACGCACCACACAATTATCGCGACATTGTGTTTTGAGTGGCGGAACTCAACGCCGCGCTTGGTTTTTTAACCAGGAAATTTAAATAATTCATTCTCCCGAGAAGGAATCGAATCTACAACCGTCGTTCTTATAGTCAGATGCTCTGACGGCCTCGACACAGTATCTATTTTAAAATATATTAAATTGAAAAATTCAACGAGGCGTAAACATATTCCTTTCTTCGAGTCCCGATAGCGAGTATATTAAAGCAGTTTTGCGAACTTAGCTCAAAAATTCTACATTTCGGAAGCTAGTTCGCTGCCAAGATGATAAGGTAAATGGAGTATCGAGAAGGCAGATTCTGCGACATTTGCTGGGAATGAAACTTTGATATTAAAATATTTTTATTGTAATAGGTAGTCACTTGTTTCTTAATTTAATTTAAGAATCTTAGAAAAAAAATTAAGTATTAATCAAATGTTTGGTATGAATTTCAGCATTGTAAGTCGACGGGAAGTAAAATTTGAAAGCGTTAAGTTTGTGGGCGCACGCACTTATTTTTTATGATGTGAACAGTGAACTACAAATATAAGTTTGTATTTTTTTTTATATATTAAATATTTATAAATTTTCACTTTTAGGATTTTTTTTATATTTATGTTGTAAAACTCATAGGATACTTCCCATGGACTTAAAGTTATAAATTTTGGCATGAAGTGAGAACGTTGTTTTATAGAAAAAAAAACATTAGAAACTTTTATTTGTTCAAAACTTGCATCCGTCCCGTCATGACCTATGCTTGTGCCGTGTTCGCACACACCAAGATAGACCTCCTCCAGAGGGTTCAAAATAAATTCCTACGAATGGCATCCGGATACCCATGGTACGTACGCAACGTTGACCTACATGAAGACTTCGAGCTAGAATCGCTCAAGGAATTCTGCAAGCGCCTGGCCAAGCGCTACTACGAGCGTGCAGATTCCTATTCCAACCCACTCATTGTCGAAGCGTCTAACTACGCTCCTCAGCCACATCCACGTCTTCGACGCCCTCGAAGCGTGCTTCTGGACCCCGACGATCCAATCACTGCTGCCAACGCCCAATACATTGGGAGGATTCAGTCCTCTGTCCCACGTCCCACTCTACGCCGCCGCAAGAGGCGGCGAGGCCAGTCATATCTCACGGCACGCCCGCGCCTCGGCGCGGCGGGGCCCAATGGTCGAAATCCCCCATGATTAGCGTACGCGGGACATTCCCCCGCGATCGCCAACACTTCACGAGCGTCCATCAAAGCTCGTAATTTTTATCTTCAGGGGCGAGCTACACTCGCCCCTCCCAGCCCGGTGACGCTGTCAAGACCATTCCAGTTCAACAGCATTAAAGTCCATTCGAAAAAAAAAAAAAATCATTCCAATTCTGGGGAAGTGTGAAACAATGATTTTTTTTTAGATTTATTTATCTATCTTTATATGCTGCTTTTAATACGTCGAGTTTTTCTCAAAATCTTCTTGGATTGTTTTAAAGCAAGCGCATAAAGTACAACGTAAGATCGCTACAAGTACGTACCTGTAACGATCTTATTTTGTACTTTAGTACTTAAAATTAGAGTAAGAAAATTTACGTATGTGATACCTACCTTGTATCGTAGTACTTTTATCTTATTTAAAATTTGCATCTCAATCATTTCTCCAGTCTTATAATTAAGTTCTTCCTTTATGTTCTTCTCACAAGGGCTTCAACTAATTAAATTGTTCTTTGAATTAGAGTAAGAAAATTTTGGGTGAATTTAGGGACAGTCGTGGCGCAGGGGCACAAATTGTGACTGTAAACGCGACTGGTTATTGGTTCAATCCCTACTCGAGGAAATGACATATTTATTTAATGTTATATTTTAGTTTCTTCGCCCTGGTGTGGAGGTAAAGCGCGGCGTAGAGCTCAGCCACTCAACTCGCTATGCCTCGCGAATTCGTAACACTAGGTTCCTTCTGCCTACCCTGCTGTGTGCGGGATACAGCATGAAGCTGATTTAATTTTATTTGTGTCGTTGAGTTTATTGTAAAATAAGATTATATTTAAACTTTTTATATTCTACATTCATCTTATTAGCGTTAAAATCTAGCCGAAATATAAAATTATATTATTTCTTTTCCTTGCATTAAAATCTTTCGTTATTAATTTATTAGTATTTTATGAACATTAAACATGTATTTAACTATATATTATATAAGTTAATTTAGTCAAATAGTCTAAAATATTTTAATATAAATAAAAAGCTATAATACATAAAAGTTGCCTGGAAGAGATAGCCTTAAACGACAAGGCCATCTTGTACATTTTGATTCATCTTACTCCATATGTAACGTTTGTAATTTTGTATGCAATAAAGTATATTGTATTGTACTGTAAAATATTGTAGGTAGCAAAGCTAAATAAATAATAAAATATATTTGTATCATATTTCCTTTGTCTTATTGTTGAGGCCGTCATGACGTAGAGGCACAAACGAGTGACTGTAATGCGGTTGTGGGTTCGATCCCTACTCAGGGGAATAAATTATTATTTATTAATATTTTCATTTCTTTTTGCTCTGATATCAAGACAAGAACGCGGTGTTGAGTTCCGCTACTCGCGCAATTACTCGAAAACTTGGCGGATAGTGGGGAACGGAGTGTATACCCTGTTACATGCGAGATATAGCGAGAAGCTGAAAAAAATATCTTTTATTTTCGATTTGATGCAATATAAGACCAACCCTTTTAGACCAACCAACCTTTAGATAATAGAGATCTATTAATAATAAAATATACATTTATTTTCAGAATAATGGGTGCTTTATGACCAGATAGATATCTGGACAATGGCTTCGTGTGACGTGTAGGAGTGGTACAAGTGCGTTCAAAACTGTGCTGTAGCCGGGAAAATGGCGGACAATGTCGCTTTTGATGACGAGGTAAGTTTTTATTCTATTAAGCCATCTTAGTGAAATTTGAATGCAGCTGACTGAACGATATGGTAGAGAGTTCTAATCTCATTTTAAGAAAATATTTTGGGTTACCTTCAGTTTAAAAGAAAATCAGCCTTTTCTACACAAAACGCTACCATTGTTCGAAGCCTCAAACTAAGTCAGTCCGAGTGGTTTACTAGTAACTAACCTAGCTTAACCTCTGAGGAGTACCATTTGTGTTGGCACTTTCTTTAGGCTAACTAACTTTAGAAAACGAACTTTGTTTTGCTTTGTTACTATAACGAGGAAATTAAAATATTAATAATTCATTCCCCCGAATGGCAATCGAACCTACAACCACATCACATGTTTGTGCCCATGATCTACGACGCCATCAATAGTTATATGGCATATCTATAAAAGTAGTCATCGACTATATATACTATAGATTATATGTCCAAAAGCAAAGCTTCTGCCACCTAACACAGTAAATCGAGAACAGCATATCTTAACCACTAAGTTTCTGCTTACTCTACTAAAAAGCGAAACCGCAGAAATATCGCTATTAATATAAATATTGATATTGATATAAATAAAATATTTATAAATTGGCTCTTCTACCTTTTAATAGTATTTTCAATTGAAGTTCCATTACAGTTTCATTTTATACTCTCGTTTCGTTCCAATAAAAACTAATCGTATAGTGAAAAAAATCAAATTGGTATAACACAAAAAAGTAAAAGTAGTACGCGACCAGTATTTGTTGTGGTTGTTTTGCTGTTAGTTCTAACTCCGCCGACCTCGAACATTAAAAAATACTAGCAAAAATATTTTTGTCAACAATAGATTGCTCATGCATATAGTTCTTATACATATATATACAGACATACTTATCATCATACGTTGTTTTCTATGAGAGGTTTTAAAATTAATTATTATATTTTTTTACTATATAGATTTAACACTTTTTGATATAATTGTTGCGCGGTTTTGACGTATCAGACCAACTCACACTAATATATTCAGTAATGTAATGTTAAGTCTCGTTAGTTGAAATGTGTGCTTAAAGTTAATCTGTTTTTCCTCACAGTGTGTCTAGAGAGTGTCTTTAAAAGGTTTACTGTATGAGCAGTGAGTTCTTGTAGGAAAAATCATGTGGTAGAGTTCCGACACTCAAGCGCAATGTCTTTATTTCGAAAACCAAAAAGCATTTGATTTTAGATTCTCTCTGCCTACTCTTGCTGTGAAAGTATATGTTAGTATATAATAAATGGGAAATATGATGAAATAAAAGAAAGAAATAAATAAAAGCCGTCGTGTCCCATCGGCTCAGTATATTACAGTGAACGTGATGCGACGGTGGGTTTCTTTTTTCCCATTCGAGGGAATGAATTATTTTCTCGCTATAATAACAAGACAAAGTGTGTTGCAAACAAACGCTTAGTTAGATCCTCCACTTAAGCAATGTCTTGAACATTGGGCGGAAATCAACGCCGCGCTTTGCCTCGACACCAGAGCGGAGAAATGGAAATATAAATTTAAATAAATATTGCATTTGCCTCCAGCGTGGATCGAACCCACAACCAGTCGCGTACACACACCACACTTTGTGCCCCTGCGCCACGACCGCCTCTTACAATCATTTCACATAAATAAAATGATTAAATGCTTTTAAACTCAAAATTAAGAAACTAACGTTAGTTCCAATATTTATATAGTAAGAAATTGTATTCGGATTTGTGCCAACTTGCCAAGTACAGTAATGAGACTATAATTAAGTCTGCCAAGCACACTGCTAATATTAACCGGTAGTTTATTATACAAAAGTTAATTAACTATGCCGAATTTGAAACACAAAATTATATATTTGTAATTTAAATCCTATTAAGAGCTTTGATAAAAATTATAGTTCATTACAGTTGGCATAAAAATAAATATTTTATTTTTTTTATTTGCTTTAAAAAAATATACGAAATCTTTCTTATCATTTCCTTCATTCAGAGAATTGACGTGTGGGTATCGCAAAGCCATGTCCTTTTTAACAGGATTGAAACATGGAATTGAACCTAAAACCATTATAAATATATGAGTAAAGCAGTCAGTCATAAAATCAAGGATATCAAAATCTTAACATTTATTCTGTTATGATCAGATTTACATCTTTCTTTACATAATTTAGGTAAGATATGCATTGACCTTGACAAATGAAATTCCTTTCAAATAAAAATATATAAAACGCAGTGATTTAATGTTGAATTTATTTTATGTCATATGTACTTACATAAATATCTCTATATCTTATAAAATAAGAACGCATTTCTAAACCACCCAACGGATTTTGATGCGGTTTTCACCATTAGGTAGAATATTTCTCAGGGAAGGTTTATATATCGTTTATTATATGTATATTTTATTGTAATTTGACATAAATATGATAAATGTGCATAAAGTCCTCCCCGTTGAGACACTTTCACGCATGCGCTGCTTTAGTGGTAAGTCCTACATGAAAATAATGTACTAGAGTATTATTCCTCTTAATAAGATCTACAAAAAAGTCAGCGACAGCATATTTGTATCTTCTAAGGATAACATACAGTGAGTATATTTCTGTCTAAAAATAGTAATTTGAATATATTTTTTATTGTGAGGGATGTTTGTCCATAATGGTATCAATCCTTATCCTTTTAAATACTTTATTAATTTTCTACGTTAAACGAAGATAAAATTTACTCTTTACACTAATTTGAAATTACGAATAGTTTTAGAGAAAAACGCATTTAATTATTGACACATCACGCCAGCTATAAACCGCAGTTTTGGCGCAAGTTTCACTTATTACCTTACTCTCAGCATATAAATAAGTATATTAGTTACGTTGGCCATTTAATG
>JAATLQ010004348.1:0-58954 GCA_013421005.1 Heliconius erato x Heliconius himera | reverse complement strand
TCCACGTACTCCATGACGAAGAACAGGCGCTCGGGCGTCTGGAAGGCGCAGTGCAGCGCCGTGAGGAAGGGGTGGCGCGCCGCCAGCGCCAGCACGCGGCGCTCCGTCAGCGTGCACTCCACGTCGTCGTCCTGCACGATGGCGTCCTTCTTCAGCACCTTCACCGCGAACACCTCGTCCGTGCCGCGGCGCTCCGCCAGCATCACCTTGCCGAAGGAGCCCTTGCCCAGCACCTTCAGAAACGTGAAGTCCTCCAGCCCCGGCTTGTGTCCTCCGCCGCCCTCAGCGCCGCCTGCACACACGCATGCAAAAGTCAAATCCATATCGACTACGGACTCAAAGAAAATTAAAAAAATAATCAAAATCAACAAAATCATTAAACAATGGAATTCACATAATATTTAAAATAAATTGCAATAATCCACATAATGCACATATAAAAAAATATTTAAAAAAAAATGTTAAAAAAACATAAATGAACCTTGGTAACCAAATATATCCTGCAGGTCGTCCCAGTGCGATCGCCACGGCGCCTTAGTACCTAAACGAGCATGTTATAAATATACAAACAGGCAAACAAACACACAAAAAATGCATGTGCTTTATAGCATTACTCATTGACGCATGAAAATGTTAATATAAGTTTTCTTTTATGTACAATTATTATTTGTAAAAAATATACAAAAAATAATAATATTTATTAAAGGAAAAGTGTGGTTATAGTAAAGAGATACATTTTTCATGCTAATACAAATGCATTAACAAAACAATATCAACTTACTTTAACACTTGTTATATTATTTCATCCCTATGCAACAATTTTTTTAAATATTTTTTTTATCATTTTTAATCAATTTAATTGCTAACAAACACACACACACACCAAGAAAAACATGAATACACAAGCAACATCCCGACACCGAAGCATGTATGTATGAAACAACATAAAAAAACCTTCATAACAAGTGAATATGTCCTGAAGCTCCGCCCACTGGGGGCTGAAGGGGGCTCCCCCACCCCCCGTTATGGCATCATCCCCTTCGAACTCGATCACTAATCACAATTTACATCATCAATATTAATTATTAACTGTCTTGTTGTTCATTTCTTGTATTATATTGTATCTTATTATCACCAAGAAAAATAAACAAAAAAACTAACCAAATATCCATATTTACAATGGCTGAAAAATTGAGGTTGCAAGTCTCATTCCTTTATTAAGATAAAATCATTCTTTATAGGTTGTCATAGACATCTTGGGTTGTTAATTTTTTTTTAATTTAAATTACAATGACAATTAACAAATTTATAACAGTTCTTTTATATGTTTATAGATTTTTACACGAAATGTTTAATTTTATATAGTTTCCCTAATCTTTTCACTGTGGACAATTTTGTTTAAACAATAATTTTGTTTACCAGCAGAATGTAAAAATAAACAAAAACAAAATCTTCACACACACATACACACAGAACTATTAAGCTAAAAAAAAGTTAAATTAAAAATGAAACAGAAACTTCTGTTTAACATTTAATAAAAACAAACAAACATTTTCAAATAATAATATACACTAATACTATACTATATACGAAGCGGGGAAATATATGGCATAATATAACGCAACAACGCTACTTACTCAAATCTGTATTAAAATTTGAACCTAGCAGATATTGAAACACTATACCAACTTATCTTATGTATCGTATTATAAGCATCTTATAAGATGACATAATAAGTTGCAGGAGATGTCTCTGACCGCAAGTACAGTGAGTATATCATATCATTTATACCGCACATAGAAATGTAGGCGGGAGAACTTGGGAACTTAGTGTTATAGCACGCTGTTTCCGTTAACAAACTTCTATTCCCTACTTTAGGCTATATTCTGGAGAAATTGATGGTTGGATGATGGATATTAAAGATTGAAATTTCAATACAGAAAACAGAATACACACTACTCATAATAAATATGAGTCTACAAAAAGGTATATGATATATGCTACACTACACATAGCTAGTACTAGGTAGGGGACACATACATTTGTCTTCGTTTTTGTCATCCTTGTCGTCCGACAGCTCCGGGGTGCCCTCCAGCAGCGGCGTGTTCAGGTACTACATAAAAAAACATACATATATACTACCGGTTAAAATTTTGAGACTAGTAATAAAATCTTTTATTATCAGTAAATATTTTACAAAATATTGGTGATAAAAAGTAATATGCAAACCTGCATATTCTGTTGTTCATAAAGATTGCCTAAAAACATTTTTTTTTATAGAAGCCAAGGAAAGGGCAATAAACAACCATTGTATCTACTAACTTCATTGTTCGGCGGTAGTCCGACCGTCGCAAATCGATTGTCAAAAGTGCAGCTTCTTCTATTTTAGATGAACTTACAATACCATTGTTCTAAGTTATCAAAATATTTTTGATTATGATTTTAACCTTGCATTTTTATAATTATCTACGAATATTCACAGTTAGTTTGATTTTCTGATTCCTACAACCAAGACATCTTTAAAATGGGAAAGTTTCAGAAATTAGTGTTAAAAGGCGATCTGCCATCGTTTTTCTCCGTAACGAAGGCAAATCTGAACGTCAGATAGAGACTCAACAACTATTGTGCGCTACAAGCAAATTGACAGTCATCAAGATGTCCACGCTCCGGGAGACCAAGAGCTACGACTTCTAGTGAAGACAAAAAAATTATTGTAGTGACCAGCAAGCGGAATAGATGTGTCAGTGTATACAGTGCAGACGATTGCTTAACTTAACTTAACCTAACTTAGCTTCACGCTTTATCCCTTGCGGGGTAGTCAGAGAGAACGGAGCGCCAAACACTACGGTCTCTACATACCTCTTTTGCCTCGTCCACTGTCATCAACCTCTTCATACATACCCTTCGGGGGGTCCTCATGCTTTTTACGTGACCTTCCTCCAGTATCTTTGATACTGTGTTTTCGAAGGTCAACCTACCTCTCTTACCGCTCACTTTTCCATTATAAATCTTTTTTGCCATTCTTTCATCACTCATTCGTTCGACGTGCCCAAACCAGCTGAGCACGTTCTTCTTCATTCTCACCGTGACATCCTCGCTTGTACCTGCCATTCTGTGTACCTCTTCATTGCGGATTCGATCAGCTAAGCTGACTCCGCATATCCTACGAAGAGATCGCATCTCCACAGCATTCATCTTTCTTTCATTCTTCTTCTGTAATACCCACGTTTCGCTGCCGTATAACAGAGTCGGTACCAAAACTGCATTGTGTACGGACAAACGCGCAGCTGTGCATCAATGCAGCTAAGGCTCCGTTAACCCTGTTACCGGCAGCAATACGCGCAGACGATTGCGAGACGCCAAATTGTTTGGTCGCGTTGCTGTTCGAAAACCTCTTTTAAAACCACAGAATAAAAGAAACGGATGCAATGGGCATCGCCCATCGAGACTGGACCGGAGAAGACTTCATAAAAATAATTTGGAGTGACAAATCAAAATTTGTAATATTCGGGTCAAAAAGAAGAACTTTCGTGCGACGTTCTGCCGAAGAAAAGATGATGCCACAGTGTGTAGTGCCGACTGTCAAGCATGGTGGTGGATTTGTTATGGTCTGGGGTTGTTTTTCAGGCTATAGGATTGGAAATCAAGTTCAAATCAAAGGCATAATGAAAAAGGAGCAGTATAAAGAAATTTTGGACAAAAACACCATTCTCTCCGGACTACAGTTAATCGGCAAAGGATTTACTTTCAAACATGACATGGCCACCTCAAAACTCCAATCTTAACCCCAAAGAACTTTTGTGGGAAGACTCGATCGAAACTTTCGGGAACAGTGTCCATCTTTACAGCAGGCCACGTGGAATGCATTAGATGAAATCTCAAGAAACTTTAAATGAATTAATTGCTCGCATCCCCAGATTGGTAAAACGAGTCGTTAAGTGCAAAGGAGGATAATTCGACGAAAAATCTGTTTAAACTTTCTTATGTGTTTTGTTAAGAACAATGTATTCGTAGACTTCTTCTTTATTTCAGTTTTAAATCTTGTGTGTAATATGAAAATAAATCCAGTATTTCATGAAGTTTTAAATATGTTGCCTTTTATTTGTTTTCTCATATTTTTTCATTGTGGTCTCAAACTTTTGACCGGTAATGTAGTGTATAGTTCAGTTAATGTATATAGTTTAGAAGACGTATAAAAATAATACACCTCTTGAAAGCAGTCTAAGGGGCGAAGATTCCAAGCTCGTTACGTTCAAAATTTAGTATCCTTTCAACAAAAAGATTTTTCTTTTCTAAATGTGGATTTATTTCATTTTAAAAACGTTAAAAGCCTATACACAGTACCATCATCGTGACCCCCATGAAATTAAGTTTTCTTAAGTGCCTTGCTATATCAGTCTCTGGAGTGAGACCTTCCAGACGCAAAAAGAAGCACTGGTTGGATATCGGATATCATGAGGCAGGGTCTAACCACCGAGGAAGTTAAAGACCGTGCAAAATGGAGTTGAGTAGGAAGGCAGACCCTGGCAATTTCCTTCTTGGCACTAATTCCGGCAATTAGTGCCAAGAAGAAGACGAAGCGAAATCTATTCAATCATTAAGGAAATTTTATGACGATAAGCTTCGGATTTTATAGTATGTAGTCTGGACGTTGCCACCGATGACATCCTCTCAAGCAGACATGCACTTTCTCAGAATTATGAAAACAAATCGTTCATGATTGAATGTATCAATCTGTTGAATTCAGCATAATAAAAATATTTCAGATGGTTTGCGGACAAAGCTGCGACAGTGCAGAACAAATTTTTTTTTTCATATTTGTTATTACATTTTCTAATATATTTTTTTAAACAATTTAAGCATCTTTATTGTGTTGTTTTGAGGGCCAGTAATTACGCAGGCAAAGGACCTTCTAGTTGCAAAAATACGTTTTTACAGTAGACTGTAAAACGTACCTTAAACGCGACATGAATACTTTAAAAAGGTTCTGAGATTGTACTGGTTTTTCGACCCAACGTGCTAAAAGCTTATTTATCATTGCACCACTAGGCAGAGGATTTCAAACAATCATTTTCACGTGTTTTTTATAAAAATTAGTCACAAGGTTCTGCACTGACACCGATTATATAATTATTATAATCCTACTTTGGAACACTGAGAGACTAGATTTTTATAACATTACTTTAGCTGTATTGTTTTCATTTTTATAAGTAACTAGAGGGCGCGCGCGGCTTCGCCCGCTTATTAGGAGTGAATTCTAAAAAAACCACCACTGAATTTAAATTTTTATAAAAATCGGTGGCAATTCCAGATTTTCCCATATAAACTTTCAACCTCTTATTTGAACCCTTAGGGGTGAATTCTTAAAAACCATGAAACACGTGTTCAATGAAATATTTTTAAGAGTCTGAATGTCAAATTTTATAAAAATCGGTGCAGATTAAAATTTTTTTCCATACAAACTTTCAACCCCTATTTCATCCCTTTAGGGTTAAAATTTTTGAAATTCCCTTCTTAGTGGATGTGCAGAATATGAAAATAAAAATCTGCCCAAGTTTCACGTTTCTAACATCAGCGGTTACGGCTCTGCGTGCGTCTTACCTCAGTCAGTCAGCACAAGTCCTTTTATATATATAGATATTATTTAAAATCCAGCTTCACACTGTATCCCGCACACAGCAGTGTAGGCAGAGGGAACCTAGTGTTAAGATACTCCGTTCCCCACTTCCCGCCGAATTCTGGAGGCATTGTTTGTTGAGTGGCGAAACTCAACACCGCGTTTTGCCTCGACACGAGAGCAAATGAAAATATAAATTTAAATAAATATTTAATTTTCTGGAGTGGGGATCGAACCCACAACCATTCGATTTTGCAGCACACTTTGTGCCTCCGTGCCACGGCTGGCTTCGTATTTATTTAAAGCACATTAAATATATTAGTTCAGAACATTTAAAGAATCATAAAGATGCTATTTATTATTATTAATTTCCTTATTACCTTAGATGCCCTTGGTCGTGGGTTCTTATCTGGTGAGATGCCCATCTCGTTGAGTATCTCGGCCATCATCTTGGTGTTGATGCCACAGTTGTTGGCCACATTCTTCTGGCACCGCTTGTGCACGTTCATGGAGCACACTGCACATATGATGTTATTTATAATAAATAGTATAACACTGATTTCAATTACAAGCTTTATATACTTAGTTTGACCATAAACACAGTTACAATAAAAAATCAACAAAATATTTCTTTTGAATTTGGAATCTGTCATTTTTATAACATTGTTAATTGTGTATTCATGCCAATATATTGTAAAATATTTTGTGATATTAAAATAGAGTGAGGTGATAAAGAGAACCAATTGCATTACAAAAAGTAGGTATGAAAACAAATACGGTTTTCAAAATCCTTCATACAGTTGGTATGAGTCAAACATTTGTTTCCCTGGCAATATATAGGAAGATAGGTATAATGAAAGTGAAAATCTATTTGTGACCAAACAAGACTTGGCTGTCCACGTAGTGATCGTACGAAAAAGGCGATCAAAGCAGTAAGGGAAAGAGTTCCTGTTTGAAAGTAAAAGATTTTATCTTGGGAGATCTCTACAAAAATAGACGTAAAAGCAATTTCAAAGAAGCTAAAGCTTTCAATTAGTCAATAGAGTAGAATGTGGACATCCAACTTCAGAGATGGTCTGTTGGACTGTTAGCTTGGAGTGACTGAGCTACTTGATAACTGGCCTTAACGTTTAGAGGACTGTGTTGCAGCCATGGAGACCAATTCGAATAACTTTTGTATTTTTTTATGGTTTTATATTAATGTATTAAGTTGACACACTGTAATAGTAATGTTTTTCTTCGAAACAATATTTACGACGGCTAAGTAAGTACCCTCGCACTGCAGGCCCTGCTTGATGAGGCCGTAGAGCAGCGAGCCGCAGTGGTCGCAGAAGGTGAAGCGCTTGTAGGAGTGCACCACGAAGCGGTGCGGCACGTTGACGTTGAAGCGCTGGCCGCCCGCCACGCCCACGCCCGCCTGCTCCTCCTTCATGCCCGGGCACTTCGTCACCACCGACGAGTGGCAGCGCTTGTGCACCACGCACGTGCACACCTGGCACTGGTAGCCCTGCTTGCCGATGCCCCTGTGCACGCCATACGTATTGATTGCATCTACTATATTTAGAGGCCGGTCGTGGCGCAGCGGCACGAGGTGTGACTGCAAAACCTACTGTTTCTGGGTTCGATTCCCACTCGAGGAGATGAAATATTTACTTAAATTTATATTTCCATTTCTTCGCTCTGGTGTCGAGGTTAAGCGCGGCGTTGAGTTCTGCCACTCAACACGCAATGCCTCCAGAATTCGGCAGAAAGTGGGGAACGGAGTGTCTTAACACTAGGTTCCCTCTGCCTACCCTGCTGTGTGCGGGATACAGCGTGAAGCTAATTTAATTTAATTTTTTTTACAATATTTAGTATGTAGTTGTATGGTAAAGTTAATATTAAGGAATTTCATTCAAATGTGTTAAACGTTAAATAATTTGTCTACTTGATAAATTCCTTCACTAAAATCTATGCCTGAAATCTAAGAAACATAAAAATTAAGTGATAGGACACTACAGGACTGTAACTTTTTGTAAATGCCTATGCATTTAAACTGCATTGGTTCTTATGTCTAATATTTTGAAATCTAAACGAGTTACGAGTTGTGACAGTACCATATGAACTCCCTGCAGTGGCTGCAGAAGGTGGGCTGGCGCAGGAAGGTGGCCATGAACTTGTGCCCGTTGACCTGGTGCACGCGCCGCCGCATGGCGCCGCGCCGCCGCGCGAACCCCGCGCCCTCCTTGAACTCGCGCCCGCGCGCCGCCCGCGCGCCGCCCCCCGCGCCCGCGCCCGCGCCCGCGCCCGGCACGCTCACTGCACGCGAAGTGAAGAGTTTACAATTAAAATTGAAGTGCCTCGTATATATCTCCAGATGAAAAAAACGACAGAACACCAACTACAAGAACAACTGGTACACGACAATAAAGACAACGGTTAGGAAAGAATTAACCATTACCTTCCGAAGAAGGAACTCTTCCCAGACATTATGGACACAAGATAGGCCTTCATGGAAACAAGTAAATCCATGTTTTCTGCGACGCCAGCGAAGAGATTTATGTTGCGGTTGCATATTTATGTTTTATACGCAACGAGCGACTCCAAGGCGGTCCTCCAATGGATACGGAACGATCTAGCCAAATATACACCGTACGTGGCCACCGACTGACCGAGATCACGGACCTCTCGACGCCCGAACAATGGAGATGGGTTTCTACAACACAACATAAAATGTAGCCAACGACGCCACAAGAGCCAACCACATCACGACTTAAAGTGAAAGACCAACCAATTAATATTTTCACTTTGCAGCATCTAGTATTAGTCTTACTTTGGAGTTTGTATACAGAGCACTGAAATATTATGTCGAGTTATCTAAAAGACGAAAAAAGACGCGTGATCGTCCCACAACGCGATTAATGGCCCCCAAATTAAGAAATTTTGCATTCTTAAAAAATGTAGACTGAGGATACAATGACCCGACACACCCTGACACTGATAAAGAAAACGGCGTGAAAACGGATCAGCCAGGGGGAATTAAATTTGAATAGGTGCTTGACGTGGAAAATTGATATGTAAAAAGCAAAAGAGATGAACTCAATATCCAATACAAGAATTTTAAATGGCTGATTGGACGGATTGTATATTAGCCATTGATAATAAACTGCTAATATATAAAACAATCTTAAAGCCTGTATAAACTCACGGCATACAATTGTGGGGCAGATATAACAATTCTAACATCTTAATACTGCAAAGAATGCAGAATATAATACTCCGATTTACATGTAAAGTACCATGGCTTGTTACCAATGTTGAAATATATACGGAATTACAAATTAACGCCATAAAGGAAGAAATCATGTCAGCTACAGATAAGAGAAGGCTGGAGGCCCACCATAATGAAGTGAAGACATCTTCAGTTCCTAAGAAAAGAGGAGAAACACCCTCCTTATATCTGCTAGAAGTAGTGCTACTCACTTTCGGCCCAATTTTTCGTAGCATTGCGTGTTGAGTGGCGGAAATTAACGCCGGAGTTTTTGCCTTGGCAGAAGAACGAAGAAAATATTAATAAATAATCATTCATTCTCTCGAGTGCAGATCAAAAGCACAACGGTCGCCTACAGTTACACCCTTGTGCCACGGCATCACGACAACCTTTAAGCATATTTCTATGTATAAATAAAGAATGATGCTCTCCCTGCGCACAATATATACGCGCGACTCGCGCTAGCGTTAGCTATTGTGCAGGGGATATAAGTATAGAGCCCCGTTCGGCCTACGAATATCCCAGCCCAATTGACACCTTGGCATCATCGACATCCTCTCAAGCAGCCACATAGTGCTTGCAAATTCTCAGAGATGAGAATTCACGAGGACTATGGAAAATACCCTCATCCCTATTCACCCAGTAATGCTGTAAAATCCAATAGTGCTAGCAGCATTAACCTCATTCTCTTGGAATACTTGTAGGCATCATAATTAAGAAACCTTAAATTTAAGAAATTGTTAAATGGATGGTAATTTTTTTCAACATGTAGCAAAATCTCCCACACAAATAGAATTCTGTGCAACTAATACCAATAGTGTAAATATAAATAGGGCTTAGTAGACATTACAAGGTATGCAGTTCCACCACTCAACATGCAATATCTCAAAAATTGCCTATTGTGTAGGGAACAGGATCTTCATCCTAGATACTTCTGCCGACCCCGTTATGTGCAAACTATACTATAAAACAGTAAAAAATATATGAATAACTTAGACAATACAAAATACCTTGAGAATTCCATTGCAGATCTATCTTGAGATGTAACTTCCCTTGAGGTTCTAGATCCACCTGCAAATGCAAACAGTAACACTTGTACAACAATTACTATTTTAGGTCAGAAAAATCTAAAGTATGTCAAGGCCATTAACAGCTTTGTATATATTTTTTATTGCTTTAAAACCTTTTTATTATGCACAAAGTTTTATATTGAAAAATTAATTTATCAAATATAAATTCTGTTCTGTTTTAGATTAATAACAGTAATTTAAATTCATTTCTATAATTTCCTTTCCAAAGACTTTCATTACTTTTCATTTGCTATAACAAAGCCTAATGAGTTAACATCTGAAACAAATACAATATTATATAAAAAGGAGTAAAGATAAAATATATTTTATTGATAATTAAAACAATAACAAACCAAATAAATATTCAGTCACAACAGGAAAATACTTTCATTTAAGAATTTGTTTCCAATCCAAGCACATAAGACAACATTATTGAGATGAGGTGAGTCACTGTGATGCAAACAGGATGCTGGGCATGACAAATTCATACTTCTTGCAAATGCTCATATTTCAGATTTGACGATAAAATATGAATGTTTATTTTATTTTAACAGGTTTTATTTCAAATTCAATGGCACAGATAAAGCCACTTAAAATTATCAATCAAATCAAAATAAACAAACAATTTGTAAGATATTACTACTGTTATAACTATTTATAATACTTCAAAGATTAGATAAGAAAACAGCCAAATCTTAAAATATTTCACAATTGTTAGGTATAGGGGAATTAACTTGTGATTGTGAAACTTACCCAAAAATCTGTGGCATCTTTGTCGCGATGCATGAGATCTTCAAAGGGAATAGTGCAGTTTGCAACAAAATCATCAGGAGGAATTGCAGCATCATGGAACACAGTGATGCCCAAGCTACAACATTTAAATATATCAAAAATAGCGCGATACGTCAATGTCAGAGATACGACTGAACTGCAAGTCTAACAAGGGCATACCTGGAAACATTGTGCACTTCATGTGTAAAAGACTCGTTCCACACGGGGTCGAAGGTCTTGGGTTTGGTGGTCGACTTGTCCAGGTGATGCTCGTCGGCGTCGATGGAGACGTACGGGTCTATCGGCTGGTCGTCTGCAATGTATCGCGTATTTACAAATAATACCAACACCCATTTTGGTAAACATTCAACGCCTATTTTATGCGCAAAATTTATTCGCACTACACCAACACTGATTCGAATGCGTTTGTATGCATAAATTATGGGAAGTTATCGTCGTCGTCGTGGTCGCGGGGTGCGTCGCAGGGCTCACCTGGTTTCCCGAAGGTCATGTTGTGCCGTTTCTGAAAGTCGGTCGGCCGCAGGCCCGTCGCCTCGCACACCCGCACGCGCACCGTGCCGCTGAACATGGCGCCGCCGACCAGCTCGAGCACAGCGAGTCCCCAACGCCGCGCCGCTCCGCCGCACTATCACTCCCACTGCGTTAATCCACCAACAATCATTGAAGTTGCTTCATAATTCAGATAGAAATAGAGACTTGACAGCGACGAGCTCCGCCATGGATAGATTTATGTTGTCTATGATTGCTAATTCACTCCTATTGGACACCGTATTGGATTCTTATGAAAATATTGTCTTGCTTATGGTACATAATACACTTTTTTTAAATATTATCTGAATTACAGTTTCCAAAATGAAAAGCTAATATAATTTCACTTTGAACCAATTTAATATTAACATAAATTTGTATACAAAAGACTTTTTGACTATAAAAATATATTAATTTAAATAGACCAGTATTATATAGTACATTATATATAATTCATTTTTGTAAATATATATTTTTTTACTATTGTTTTAATTTGGTTTATTCATTGCAAGGAACATCACACTCTGAAGAGATTCATTACCTATTTAACTTACCTTTTGGTAAATGTGTTCTGTGAACTAACCGAATGCAACTTTTGTCAAGTCCAAGTTGACATTGTAAATTTGTCATACGTTCTGTTTCTTGTTTTCTTGTTTCCCGAATGAAAACAATGCTACTAATTGTGTAAATTGAGACAAATAATAATGGGATTCTTAACTATTTTGAAGAAATTACGACAGAAAGAAAAAGAAATGCGTATTCTTATGTTGTATCCTTTTATAATACTATCTTAACGTCCACTATCATACCTTAGGTTGTTGTACTGTTGACTCATATTTTTACATATTCTTGGTAAATTTTTCCCAATTTGATTTAATTTTAAGATAACAAATGATTTTCTAAGCGATCCAAAACAGAGGCTTGGACAACGCTGGTAAAACAACAATTCTAAAGCGCTTCAATGGTGAACCAATAGATACAATCTCACCAACGCTTGGTTTTAATATAAAAACATTAGAACATCGCGGCTATAAGCTAAATATATGGGACGTAGGGGGACAAAAATCATTAAGGTAATTATTTCATGAATCATTTATTTAAAAGTTTCTTATAAAAGTTTCTGACTTGTAGCCTTTCACCATCTGTTTACAAAAGTTTTAAAAATACAAAATTTTGTTAATAAATTTGAGAAACAATTGATTAAATATTTAAACCGTGGTTGAATTTTAATAAAAAAATACAAGTTTAATTTTTTTTTTAAATACTCTGATTTAGGAAGTTCAATTCTTATTCACATTTCATAGTGTTTAAAACCTGAAAATATTATAAAACCAAAGAGTTTACTAATTCTAGGTCATACTGGAAAAACTACTTTGAAAGCACAGATGGTGTAGCGTGGGTGGTGGACAGTGCTGATGCAAGACGCCTGGCTGATTGTGCCAAAGAGTTACACTCCTTGTTAAGAGAGGAGAGGTTAGCGGGAGCCACTCTATTGGTTCTAGCTAACAAATCAGATTTACCTGGTGCCTTAACATCACAGGAAATTCGAGAGGTACAGTGAATACTTTATTATGTAATAAGTGTTAATAGTTTTTTTAAATATTTTTAAAATTGTGGCCCATTGTGGTTGACTTTGTCTGCTCAAATCGAAAAATTGTTGTTTTTTTTATTTGAATGAGACTTAAATGATAATTTAAGCCTTTTGTGAATTTATTTGACTTTGCTCGCAGAAGTTGTCATACTTAATAGAAAAATATTTCATTATTTCACATCTGTCTAGATAGGTAGCCATAAGTACACTGCATACACTGTTTCTTGCATAGCTTTTGATCTCGCAAGAAATTTATGAGATAAAATATTTTTTATAATCCTATATTGTCTAGTATCCTGTTGCTCCACAACCCCTTTATTTTTAACATTTGCCCTATAACAATCAGTTCAAATGGATAAGAGATTCAGCCAGTTAAAAGAAACAATTGTAAAAAAGGAGTTTTCATCAAGTAGCAGTTTATTCAAACCTAATACTTTAAATTGATTTTTATATATTTTTTTATTTTATTTATGAACCGATTGTAATATAACAAACACTTATTTTTAAGTGAAGCTTGCTAGAACCCAATAGTGAAAATGGTATTTAAATTGGTTGAGGTGTCCCAGATTGATTGAGTTTCCCAGAAAAGGTTGAGCTGTCCCAGAAAAGGATTCAGAAAATTAATGCAAATAATTTTCTGAATCCATTTACTACAATAAATGCTGAGATTTTTAGGAGATAAGTTCTAAATTCTATGATTTTAGTTTTGGATATTTGTTTTAAAATCTAGTCTTATACTCGGTTTTATTGTTATATTGTAGTTGCTGGCTGACTTCTACTTAAAAATAACTGTATTCATTATAACCAAATGAGGTTTTAAACTGTTGTATATAAGACTGTATTGTCCATGTCTTATATAATTTTTTGAAAAAAAAAACAAAGAAATATTAATTACACTTTTTTTTATTATTTCTAGGCTTTAGAATTGGACAGTATCAAAACTCATCACTGGCGCATAGTGCGTTGCTCGGCTGTGACCGGAGAGAACTTGCTAGACGGCATGGACTGGATGTTAGATGACATTGCTTCCAGAATATTCACATTAGATTGAAACATGCATTATAAAATAAATCTCATGCTTTTTTATTTATTTTTTTTAGCTTCAAGTTGTACCTCACACACAGGGTAGGCAGCGGGAACTAGGTGTAAAGACATGTTCTAATTGAGACAATTCCATTCTTCACTTTTCACTGAATTTTACAGACAGAGAGAATTGCATGTTGAATGGTGGAAGTAAGCGCCGCACATAGCCTCGATGTCAGAGCGAAAAAAATTTAATAATTAAATATTTCATTTCTTTGACTGGGATCAAACCCATAACCTGTCGCGTGTCGTGTAGCCCCTGCACCACTACTGGCCTCTAATCTCTTATGCTTAATATGAAACTTTTTGATCTGAACAAATACAAATTTTGTTGCGCTATTTGCATATTTTATTTATTTAAATTATAATACAGGCAGATAATTTCAATGTAACTGTTTATCTGCAGCACAAAGTTTATTCTATTCTGACATTTCCAAGTTAACAGATTTACAAATATCTATTAAAAATATACATAAGAGAACTTAAAAGTTCTCTTATGTATATTTTAAGTATTTTAAAATCATTATGTTTTAAATACTATATCATTATTTGTATGTATGAAGTAACACACATGTAAAAAATGTAGATTCAATTCTGTACTCAGTAAATCTATATTATCGATGAGAAAAGGTGTGTCTCTTCTTTTATTGGCCTATTAATACTTCTGTAATAGTCAATTGTAATATAAAAAAATACAAATAAATGAATATTAATCATAACTTTAGTTCTTTGTTTTCATATTTTGTACCCCAAACCTTATTAGTCGTTTAAAATTGGTAACATGATGATGAAAAAAATAATAAAAAATTCTGTTAAAATTATTTATTTCTAAGATTGAAGTAGAAATTTTATGTTTAAAGTTACAAGCATACATATATGTTACATATACTTTGTACTTTACTTATACATATTAATGAAATCTTTATGTTTTTTGAAAAAATCAATTTGAAACAAAAATATGTTTTTATTTTTATACAACTTTATATTTAACTGTTGCTTGAAATACCAAACACTTATTCAGTGTGTCATAATTACAATTTGAACAAGAAAATGATTTGAGAAATAAGTAAATTATAATTATATTAATATAAAAACTAACTTAAAATCAAAGCTATATATTTACATACATATATAAAGATTTTCAATCACCTGGCAACACGACATACAAAGATCACAATAAAAATGACACTTGAGATTAAAATGTTTAAATTTGAATACAATGTAAATAAAGAACTACAAATGTTGTCTATATCTCTATAGCCAGCAACACACCTGCAGCTCTTCCGGTGTTACATGGATGGGTTGTGTTTGCTTTACCTTGTCCATAAAAAAATAATAGTTTTAGAGAATATATTTTATCTCTTTATTTAAGATTTACTATAAGACATGTAATCTAAAAAAAACACAATATTTTTTACTTTTAACACACAATACATAAATGTCAAAAAATTAAATAAAATAATTTTCATTATATGTGAATATAATATGTAGGAATAAAAAATGCTTTGATTTCAATGAAAAGTTTTTAAGACAATATTGATTTTTTTGTTTAGGTGTAAAATTAACTCTATCAGTAGGTCACATTATGGTTGTAAAAAAGCATATTTCAATTACTTTATATTACATTTTTTAGATACATCTATATTTAGATTTACTTTTTAAAATTAGCAGATACTTTACAGTTGATAAAAGTATCAATGAAACAATAATAATTTAATATACTTGGTATTACGGTATCTTATCTGTTGTCTTTTTAAATTTACAAATTTATTTTGACCACTGTTTAAGTTATATAAACAAATCCTAGTCAAATATTTTTAAACATTTTTAAAGTGTTATTCCACTCTTAGTACTAAATAAGTGTAAATCCTAGTCAGTTATTAACTTGCAATACTAATAACCTAAGTTAAAAATGTATACAACTGACTTAGGGACGTCACATGCGAGGAAACATTAACAAATGTTAGATATTTTTAAGTTACATAAAAGTATGTTTAATGGTACAACTCTCATATAATAAATATTGTTGAATTTATGTATAAACCTTATTGCTAATATTAATAGATATAATGGTGTTTTATAAAGGCACTATTTTATAATGGCTTTACTATATTTATTGATATCTAATATGTGCAGATTGAGTATTCTTAATTTTTGTATAATATATTAAAATTGTCAAAGTCTTTAGTATAATAATATCTAATAAAAAAAAGAACTGCCATGATGAAAAACCAGAAATATAGAATTTTATAAAGAAGTCTTTCAGTAATGAACATTTTAATATTTTAATGTTTGAATTTGTTGCAGCGACCAGAAATCATCTGATCAATCAAAATATAAAATATACTATCTGTAACGGTTGATGAAGAGTGCAGAATAGATAAATGTCACTTGATAATAACAACAGAATTGAAAACTTACTTATCATAAGATGCCTTGTGTGTTGTGGTTTACAATACTCAAGTAAACAAGGCTTATTTCGGTGCCTTACTTATTATAATTAGTTTCTCTCTGAATAAACAATATAATGCTTACATATTTGTGAATAAGATTTTGACTGCTATTCAGCGATCATATATGTATTACTATACATACATATTTGACATATCTCTTGTACAAGTAATGAAATCATTTTTTTTTTTGTCATATTTCACAAAGAATTTACTTATTCATTTTTTAAACATTTATATCTAAATAAATATGTAATTTAAAATACATATTCATCCATCATAAGAATCTCAAGTGTCATATTATATAATTATAGTGAACCTGTTAGGAATGGTCTCCATTTGCTTCAACTTTCGTTTGGACAGTGTCTTTAGTTTCTACGCTCTCCGACACTAATGTCTCGTCATCGGCCGTGTGTTCTGTACTAGTGTCCATTTTAATGTCATCACACTCTGAAACTTTTAAAATATTTTTTAATCTTATATGAATATAAATTATATTTATTTTTCGTAATAGTAACTGTTGCTGAAAATTAATGGGATGCCAAACATCATAGGACAAATATATAATGCTATAGAAATAATAGTATCAAAATGTCAACAGTTGCTATATAACCTCATAATTAATGTAACTGCAAAATCATACATCCAACAACGGCTGTAGTAACAAAATCAAATCTACATAAAGTATAAATAAAGTTTGGAAGAACCAAACAAAAACAAAAAATATAAAGAGCACACTTTTTACAAAAAAAGAATCATTGATTGATTCTATACTTTCAATTTAATTCATTTGGTATAAAACTTTAAAACTTAAAGGCACATTTTAACAAAAGACTAAGAGACAGTAGACAGGTAACTCACCTTTGCTGCGATCACGCGTGGTCCTGTCCTCATCACCATCAGCATCGCCATCGCTGTCGTCCCCGTCCTTGTGGTCCGCTTCCATCGCGAACTTGTTCCTCCTCCTGCTCCCGTCCACCCCCTCTTCCTCAGCCGCGTCCCCACCCCCAGCGACGTCCGCGGTGCGGGGGTGGTTCTGGTGGTCGCGGGGCGGTGGTCGTGGTCGTCGACAACGTTGTTCTATCCGCACTAGCTCCTCTTGCAGCTCTTCGCGTTTTTTTGTCATGTATTCTGAAGATTTTTTTGGTTATTATTTTTATCGAAAACCCAAATCGTTATTTGTTCTCTATCCTGTGTATTGCAAGGTGGGTAGAGGAAACCCCATGTTAAGTCACTCAGTTCCCCATATTATGCTCAATGTTCGAGGCATGAATGATACCAGAGTGGAAAAATTAAAACTTATTCATACAATAAAATTGTAACTAATCGCTGTCTGTAAAAGTAAAAACCATTGTTTTGGGTTTATAAATCTGCATAGCAGATTTATAAACCCAAAACAATGGTTTTTACTTTTTTATGTATAGGTTTCTCTGCTTGTTTGTGCTTTTAAGCACACTAAACTTGGAAACGGCTTTATAGTCATAATGGATTTAAAAAGATAAGTTATAAAAAATAGCACACACAACAACAACTTACTCTCATGGACCTTTCTGGTGGCAACTAGCTTCTCTTCTGACTTTTCCGACATTTTCTTAGGGATCCAATACAATTGGGGTTTAGCTTTCGTCAGTATGAAGTTACTCAAGCACTGCTGCGAGGCTTCCCACTTTTCGAACTCCTGGACTCGCCCCATTTTGGCCTCTAAAGCCTTTATGGTAGCTTTTTTAAGTTCTCTTTCCGCAAATAATGTTTTTCTTTCTTTTTGTTCCCTTTCTTTTTCCAGTCTTGCTTGCTCTTCAATCTTTCTCTCAACTTGAGCTTTTTTTTCTTCCTGTTGAAATAATTTTGTAAAGTTTATACATTATACAACTGTTAAAAAACATGGAAAAATACATATTTGGGCACAATGTATTGACATTACTTTGAGACACCACACATCTACATTGATCTAATTGAAAGTGCTCATATTAGGAAATAAATGTTTGAAAAGAAAAAAAATCTTTTTGTTCTGTATAGTTAACTGATTAAGGGACATTATATTCTAAATAACATTACAGTACAACTAATAGTATTAGAGAATGTACACCAGGGTTTGGAAGAAAGTGTCTAAGAAACCACACGGTAGTGTCATGTATCCAGTTGGTTATAGTTGGTGTGGATGATCTTTTTCTTCCTGGTATTAATCCTGGCTTTTGCCAGAGTCTGTCTTGCTGCTCAACCTCCTCCACTTTGCAAGGTCTTAGGCGTCCTCGATGGTTAGACCATTGGCTCTCATGTCCTGCATCATGACATCCAACCAGGGCTTCCTTGGGTGACCAAGAGGTCTCACTCCAGGGACCGATATAGTAAGGCAATTGCATCCGATATAGGACTCCAAGACTATCTCGAATTAATGTGTTACGTACGCGGCGCTCAAACCGCGTTACGCTGCACATCCACCTCAGCATTTTCATTTCCGTGACGTGAAGCTCCTGAGTGTGCCGAGATAGTGCTGGCCAGCATTCACTGTCGTATAAAAGAACCGGTCGAATGATGCTCTTATATATCCGAGTCAGAGAGACCCTTGAGTGTGGACGATATCCTGCGTTCGCAGACCACACCAGTGACTTCCCGCCATTTGGCCCAGGCAGCGCTTATCCGGCGTCGACACATTTAATTTAAGACCACCGTTCTCAAGCGTACCCTTCCAGAGGTTCATTTTATGCTTCGTCAGTTGCATCAATCAGTTCTTGACTACAAGTGCTATGTCGTCGGCATACATCATCAGCCATGGAGGCTGGTCATGGATGTGAGTCGAGTCAGTATCGAGCACCACAATGAATAAGGGACTAAGAGCCAAGCACTGTTGAACCCCAACTAAATCTGGAAGGGTTTAGTGTTGCCAACAGTAGTCCTAACCATAGAAGCAGAATTGTGGTATAACTCTCTGATCTCAATATAGGCCTCAGGGATCCCCTTGGATAACAATGCTCACCAGATACACTGACGTGGCACACAGTCAAAGGCCTTTTACAGATCTAAAAAGGCCACACACAGAGCTGTCCTTTTTTCCTGTATGCCTTCATCAAAGTTTCAAAGCTGCATGCATGCTGAAAGCCAATAAGAGACTCCGAGATAATACACTCTCAGGTCAGCCTGAGGTGGATCATGCGTTTGAAGAGGTTCGTAGTATGACTCATAAGCTGTTTTTGTGAAATCTTGCATTGTTTTAACTGGAAACATACCAGTTTAGAAACACAAAACAGAGTCACCTAATGAACCTTGTCATTCCACCATCAAGTCTCCCTCTTGATCGCCCGCCCATAGCAATGATTGCCAACTGAGCTCAATCCATGAGAATAAAATGATGTTATGTCATCAGTCTTTCACCTGGAATACCTTACAGTTAGTTACTCAGCTCATGATTCGGCCTGGTCAATAAGTATTGGTGTGGATGATATTTGAATTTAAATTGGATGTTGTGTACTCTAAAATATTTTCATTTGACCTCATTGGAGTCACAGGTAAATTCTAGTTTTTAGTAAAACTAAAGTACAGACCTTAGTTTGTAACACAATTTCTTCTTGCTTAAACTTTTGTAATGTTCCAAGTAGAGAACCGAATATTCTTCTATTCCTAGTCCTAGCCTGTTCATCATCACCCTGGGCTCGGAGGACTGCAGCTCTGGTGGGAAGCTCCCTAGAGACTGCTGAAGACATTCTAGTCCTCTTTGGTCCATCTTCTTCTCCATCACTATCGGGAACTCTGGCTGACAATCTATACAGAATATATTTAGTTAATATTTTAAGCCACATAGCTTAAAATTAAATTATACGAAAAACAATTAGAGTAACAAATGTAAATAATTTAAATATAATTTTAATCGCCTTTACATAACTTGCTTATCATGGCACTTCACTAAACAGTTAGCTATTTGACTACGGTATAACTTTTTATCAAGTTACTTAAACCTTTAAACTTAATGAATTACGATTTCTTATTATGAAGTGTGTGATTGAAGATGAAAATGACACAAAATAATGTAGAATATTCAAATTATTACAAAATCTATACCTTGAGCATGTACTTCTTAGTTATATTAATGAAAAAAGAAGACTAAACTTGCCTACTAAACACAGTTTTAGTTTCATGTTTGCGTTTTAATTGATCCTCGTTTTTATTATAACTATTCGTTACATCAGGATAGGAATTCCGACCGCCGGGGCGAGCGCCGCCTCTCGTATAGTCTCCGGTTGCGTTAAATCTGTAATATGAGACTTAATTAATATAATACGGTTGTAAACTGGAATTACTTCGATGAATATCACTAACCTATCACTAAACCGTCCGGACGATTGAACGATTTTCTTAATATTTTCGTCTATTTTAAACAGACTGCTTCTCTCATTCTCTAGTTGCGCTCGTAAGTTACTAAATGATATAGCTATCTCGGTACCCATGTTAATAAAAATATCTATATACAATAATTAGCATTTCAATCTCTTCGGGATCACAACTTTTGATGAATTTATATGTGCCGCAGATTATATAAAATATTTACATTAAAAAGCGTTTCTTTACACGTGGCTTCATTGACGTAGGAACGCTTATAAATTTGATGTATTATTTATTTTAAAATATTTTGATAATTATATATTATTAACATTTATATAATATTGACTAATTTAATCAAATTAAATGGATTATATTAATTGTTGTTTTATTTCGTTCGATTATTTTAGTTGAGCTATTGAACACTAGATGGCGCTACTTACACAATTTATTGATGAACAGTTACTGTTGAACTGTTTATCATTTTCTTGTTATATCTTCTTTCTCTTTTTTTTAAAGTGTTATTCCACACTTAGGAAAAATAAAATACTTTTTTAGTAAACGTATAAAAATTTAAACGTAGTGGGACTTGAAGCCGCGTCTCTTGGAAACCCTTACGGAAACCCAGTCTTCTACTTACTAAATATTTCTCACCAATAAAAGTAAATTAAAACACGTTATTTATTTTACTTACTGGTTGTGGGTTCAATCCCCACTCGGGGTAGAATGTAATATTTACTTACATTTATATTCTCATTTCTTCACTATGATGTCGAGGCAAAGCGCTGCGTTGAGTTCCGCCACTCAACACGCAATGCCTCCAGTACTCGGCAGAAAGTGGGGAACGGTGTGTCTTAACACTACGTGCACTACTCATAGCAAGTAATTTACTTGCGAAATAGACGAAGAAATAACATTTTCTTTAATTTTCTAGACTATAATTTGGCAAGTTTCCTAAAAATATAAAATGATAAAATTTCAACGTAACTTATCATAATTCTACAAACACCGCGCCCACGCACGTCACTCAGTTGCCTAAATTCTAATTAGTTAAAGTTAGAGACTCACTGTCGGTAGCTGCTTGTATGATTAGGTACCTAAATACATATTTTATACACACAAACGAACAAACATTATATTATTACAATAGTTTAAAATTCTCAACGTGGAGGAATGTGAGAAGGTGAAGTTTTTTAACATTTTTAGTGTTATTCCATTTATTCATTCCATTATTCCATTATATTTAATAAATAGCATTCTCTCTTGTCAGACGATAATTCTTAGTAATTATCTTTGGGTAGCGGAAATTTGTAAAAATCTCCCTACAGAGATGTTAACAACATAAATAAGTTGTAACATACGCATAAGGATATCGACGTAGCTTGATCAGAACGCATGGCTAAGTGATATATATAGATTCGAGTCCTGCTACGTTAAAATTTTGATACATTTTCTAAATAAGTATAAGGTGAAGTTTCATTTATAAGGGCATTTGACAAAGCAATTTCCTCATGGACATTTAGAACGCTATAATCTAAGAACAGTACAGAACAAAACAGAAAAGAAAAAAAAACAGAACAATTTTCTTATAAATTTGAGCCTTAATATTTCCACGTGTAGACGTCTCTCTGAAATAATGAATATTATAATATAAGGTTGTGACAAATGCGCTTCTAATAGCATCCATATTTTTAAAATTTTTCATTATTTTTAAAGTAAATTTATACTATTATAATATTCAAATTGACTTACCGCCTACGGGGGCGGCGCGAGGGCGGCGAGATGTATCGCGCATCAAGTTTGAGATATGCCTCGACCGTTTACTTTAGTGTCCGATGAGAACATGTCGATAGGCCTCATGCGTCATATACAAGGATTCCTTTCTATTTATATCATGATGAGTGTGGAGGCAAATATGTTGATTTGATAGTTTTCTACCACGTCCTTGCGTTCCATCGCACAAATTACATATCTGCAAGTTTTTTTTCAGCCTCATATCGTATTCCGTTAGTAAGCACTCCTTTTCGTAATTTCCGCCGAAGTTTTGGGCATTGCGTGTTGAGTGGTGGAACTTAACGCCGCGCTTTTTCCTTGTTACCATAGCCAAAAACTATAAGTAAAATACATTCTCTCGAGGGAAAATCGAATCCACAACAACACTACAATGTTAACCACTGCGCCACATCAGCCTCACAAGATTAAGCCGTTAGTAATTAATATATGTACATCTTTTTACACATTTTTTCACCTATTAACTACTAGAAGCCCACAAGAGCAAACTATTTGAATTAAACTTTACCTTATATTTTAGACAAATATACAAATTTTACCTAAATCTGTTCAGTAATTTTTGCGTGAAAATAAAACAAACATCCATAGGTACTAATAAACTTTCACATTTATATTATTAGTAGGATTTTCCCTAATAAGCGTTGGACTCAAATTTAACAATTTGAATAAATTTAAACGTAAAGTAAATTAATCAGATTCCTTTAAAATTATAAATAAGCAACTACATAATATTTCCTATAAGCTTATACGACAAACGTCATTTTTAGTGCAACTACAACCAACTATAAACCTTGTTTTTAATATTCACGCTGTCTACTTACTCGTTGTATCTGCTTTACCTAATGAAAACTCATTAAAAGATCAATCATAATGAATTGTATTATTTTATATTTAAAATATATTATTAGACGCAAAAGCCTATTATTTTGCGTACACTAAATGGTTATAGTGATCTTTTTCTTCTTCCTAGCATTATTCCCGGGGTACGTTGCCAGTGTCTGTCTTCCTGCTTAATCTATTCCACTTTGCTCGATCTGTAACATCCAGGGTGGTTAGACCATTGGCTCTTATGTCCTGCATCACGACATCCAATCAGCGCTTCATTGGGCGTCCAGGAGGTCTAGCTACAGGGATACTTCCAGGGACACTTCCAGGAACATTTCCAGGGACACTTCCATCCAACATAGTACTGGCGCGCAACGTGGCCATACCATCTCAGGACGCTCTTGGAGCTTCTTCGCTACGTCACGGACCCCAAGACTATCTCGAATGAATGCGTTACGTATGCAGTTAGACCGCGATTTTTATATAGTATAATATTTAAATCCTAGCCCTCCTAGCTATATCATGGATAATGTAAAAATACCAGTTGTATATTTAAATATCCGCGGTGATAGCGCAGGAGTGACGCTCCTCGGTGTGTTTTCATAAAAAGCGAGATCCCGACGCAGATTCCTTTGTAGCGCTCGAGCGTGTCTCCTCGCGGGCCGAGCTGCGACTCACAGCGCACTGAAACCATTACTGCCTTACTTATGTTCACAAATAAACAAACACGTGTAAACTATTACTAATTGTTAAGAAAATATATATCATATATTTATTACTCTTTCTTCAATTCCTTATTCGGTTTTGGATATGATTGAAAATACACGATAATAAGTGAAAGTAAGAAACACTATAGTAATGTGAATTTGTCACTAGAACATTATCTTGGTTTGTTGTATTTTTAACTACAGCATTACTTTTTCTATGAAATACCATATATTTGAAGGTGTCATCGTATAGTACCTAATTAATTAATAAATTCAGCAGCGCCAGCATATTAATCTCTCAAACTCTGTCCCCAATTCTTAAGCATGAATCTACAAATTTAAGTATCATCTTGTCTAGGGAAACAAATAATATAGAACCTTTTAAGAAAATATTTTCCAACTGTTATTTAGTTTTCTATCAGTACACTTAATTAAAATATCGAATAATAACATAAAGACCATCCATGCCATATAATAAAAACAATCAATGATGTATAGTATTGGTGGTGGTACGTCGTACATCGGTATCGGTACAGGAGCGTCGCAAGCCGCGGGCTAAATCTGAGCGGCGCTCGAGCGTTCACGCGTGCATGAAAAATGGCTGACGCGACGCGGACGCGCGTACTCGCCGACACAACTGTTACTTTTCAAAATAGGATTTCATTATTTGGGCACGTTGAGAAGATGTACGAAAGATTTGCAAAAAATACTTATGAAGCAAGAAAGAGTGGTAAGAATGCCAGGAGAAGACAGTGTACCTTCGAAAACACAGTGTCGGTGATACTAAAGGATGAGGATCCCCCGAGATGAAGAGTCTGTCATCAACTCACATACATGTCATGTGAGTTGATGACAATTTACGAGGCTAAAAATGTATGAGGGACTTTAGCGTTTATCGCTCCGTTCTCTCTCGTTACCTTCTCTCTCTCTAATTTTTATATTTTCTTATTTGTAATATATTTTTTCTCGCTCCTTACGATAAAGCAGGAAAAAGTATATTACATCATCCTCTTACAAGATACTTTAAGGGTTTGGATGTGGAGAATCCTGCAATACATATGATCATTGTCACGCTGATACGGGGACTTCCAGTGTGGCGCTCTCTGTAAGGTAGTTGAAAGCTTCGGATGGAGTATTTTTTCACTACCTTACCTCCTACCTAAGAACTTCAAATAAATGGTTATTTATTAAACAGATTGAGTGCTCGTCCATACTTCAGAGGGAATGTAGTGTATTGGTTGAGGCATTCCTCTGCCCGTCTGCCGTCAGCGTCGTCGCGAGTGTCGTCGTCACGCGCTGTGCTGTAATTGATGCGGCGGACCGGACCGCGCTCCGACCGGATATTAATAACGGGACCGATATAACCGGCTCATATCCTAAATACGATTTTTATTGTGGCACGAAAGATAAAAAAAATACAAAAAATAAAGCATTTACCTACTTTCTTTCTATAGAACGCCACGTATCTATCTATTTGTGTGAAAAGCAAACAGCGTTATTAAGAAAAAGATTATTTTGCTACCTAATTATTAAATAATTATTGACAATAACAAAAATACCGAAATGCTCTTCTTATGTCGTAGATAATTCATGCTTAAACTTATTTGGATATTTTAGGAACCGTAGGTCAGCTTTTAAGTTTTATTTTAAAACCTAGCTTATAACGTTTATGATATCGCAAGTTATTTACTTACAGTTTTCCATTTCACAAATGTCACCTTACATTTACAAGCGCGTTCGTAACAAAAGACTTCCCTCCATGTTATGACAGAGTTAATTTTGATTTGTTGTCGCTCACATTAAAAGCAGAGAATACAATTAATCAAGCTGTCGTGTAACGATCAAAGCGGCCACGCCGCCGCCATTACGTGTGTAGCTACTTACGTTTCCCGCTAAATTCCGCCATCTTGTTTATATTTTTTTTTGCAAAATGAGGACTTGGGTAATTAAATGATGTGGTATCTAACATTTATAAATGTTAGATATTTCTTAATAAATATTTATCTTATTAAAAAATATTTATATAACATAAAGCATTTTTTTAAGTATGTAATATAGAAGAAATAAAAAGGGAAATCAGTACATAATATATAAATTTTACTATGTCACTTGGTACATAAAAAAATAAAACATCTATTTTTCCCGCCAGAACTTACCGCCATCTTATTTATCACTTCGTCACGCAAAATGGCGTCCAGCAAATAAAACGTTTATCCCGTTAATAGCTGAAATAAGTTGTTTCTTTATATTTGTGGAAAGATTGAAGCGGAGCGAGCGCGCGGAACTAAGCGACATTCTGTTAAGAGTTTGGAACGAAATGTGTTTAAATTAAACGACTCGAAATTTATAATGTCACGCAAAAGTGAGTTTGGTAAATGAATAACAAAATTAGTTCAATAGATTTAAATTTGTAAATAAACATTCATTTTAAACGGTGCAGTTCTACACATCTGTGGAGTTATTTAAAACGACATAATATATTTTCTTGTAACCTTAATATGATGAAAATGTGTATTACATTTTGTAAATAAGAAAAATTTTACAGTCGGCAATTTCTACACACATTTAAGCCTAAGGATTAAGGATTCGTACTTGGGAGAATGTTTAATATTAATATATTTTAATTTTCGTTATTATAATAAAAAAATGTATTACTTTAATAAACTGAATCAATTAAGTAAAAACTACGCGTTGGATAAAAGATATTCCAATAAGAATATTTCTTATTAATATTTAAATAAAACATTTAACTTTACTACTAATAATAACCCCAAGAAATAAACAAAGAAAACAATAAAAGAAGTGAACTAGCGTAAATGTGACGCCACACTAGGTTAACAACCGCAATGGCGTAAACGCAAGCGTCTCGAAGCGGAGAGAGCGTCACTACCGTCCACCGTCTGTGGAGCGCCAACAAGCTGCGTCACTCCCAATGGCCTGCAGCGAGACGCATCACCACGTTAGGGATGTTCGAAGTGCTTTGGATCGATATTCTGAATCACAATGGATCATAATATACTGAGAATAAATGAGACGTAGTGTCTTGTATAACATTAAATTTTATCCTATTAGATTTTTTTTACATTGTCCAATCTTTAAACCATTTAAAGGATGTGTAAAATTAATAAACTTAATAGCCACACTGGATCGTTAACGAGTAAGACATGCACAGAACTTTGTATCTTTGACAGATAATATAGAATGTATTAAAATGTACAGATCATCTCCAAATCACTATTCTCGATGATTAACCTAAATTTTAATTATCCGAAATTTTATATTCGAAAAAAATGGTCCAATTTAGCAATCTAATCCTCTTTATACATGTGTCGATCAAGTAATGTGTCGAAAGCTACTGTATCGAACCATATAATTATCAAATATTATGTAACATCCCTACAATACACACAATTAACTCAACGCATTAAGTACTTACCTTTACAGTGTACGCACTCTCTGACATACTCTAATTTATATTATTTTTATGTACATTTAATAATTATTTTATGAAGAAAATTGCTGAAAAATTATGTAAATTATGGGTGCCAATAAACTAATGTTGTGGCGTTAAATGATTATTAATTTGAGACCGATTTCTTATCAATTATTCTATATATAGATCAGGTACTAAGTCAGTGCATAAACATTTTTTCCACAAAATGAAAGCCTGCAATAATTTAAAGTTAACTTCCGTTTCCTTTCAAGCGTTATAGTATCTTGATAAAATATGAATTGCTCAATAAAATTCGTACATTTACTGGACGGTTTACTGGGAAATTGCATTTTAATGAGAAAATTTAGATAATTTGCTAAATGACAGAGAAGTTCTGAGTAAGACACGGTGATGGAGATGAAAGAGCGGTTCCCAGAAGCGTCGCGTCGCCGCGCCTCAGTGGAGCGGCGCCGAGCCTAGTGTGCCGCCAGCTTTATAATTACACAACTATCATATTGTATACCTAAATAACCACTTAATACCTTAGTTATTTATAGAGTGTAATGAAAGGTTTAATATTATTTAATTTAAAAGGAGCAAATTAGTTAATATAGATATTTAGATTTTGGGGTACATAAATAAATAAAGATTTATTGCTTTAGATCAGGGGTTCCCAACCTTTTCTTGATCAAGGACCACTTTTATTTCATTCTTAGTAGCAAGGACCACTATGTATGTAGGTATAATAAAAAATTACTGTGGTAATTAAACAGAAACTTCTTCTCACCATCACCAGTCTTAAAATTAAAATCGTTCGCGGACCATATTTAGGCTTCTGCGGACCACTGGTGGTCCGCGGACCACTGGTTGGGAACCACTGCTTTAGATCAATCCATTTATTTGCTTCTTGGTGCTGACGTTGTATCTGTAGGGTAGGCAAAGGGGAAACGGGGAAAGAGTTAAGACACTCCATTGTATATTCTAAGTGAACAATATTATATATAGAATTTTATAAGGAAACTACATTATACTGCATTATTTTTTGAAACAAAAGTGTTTCAAAAAATAATGCAGCATAATGTAGTGGATTTCATTTAAATTTCACATAACATTTGTTTGACCAAAAGGAAAAGGAAAAATTTGGTCATAGAATTGAAGACGAAGCTAATATATTAATAGATACTTGTATCAATCCGCGTGTATAGTAACAAATGAAATATTCAAGTAGATTAATGGTTGCGGTAACAATCGGTGGGCGGACGCCGTGTCTGAGCCAGTACAGCTTGTCGCTACACTCGACGACTCACACGATTGATGACTGAGACTGAAACAGATTTATTAATTAATTATTTAAATACCTGCTAAAGAGCTCACTGTGCACTTGCACAGGTATCTATACGGTACCTGTATCGGTAATTATATCGGTATTGATAAAAGTGACTGTAAAAACCATAAGAATTTTCTTTGAACATTCTTATAAAGTGTTGTAATAAAAATCACACTATATCCAGCATACAGCACGGTAGGCACTTCATTGCCCACTTTCTATTTACTTTCATTGCGTGTTTCTAGAGCGTTGGTGGAACTCAACACCGAGGTTTTGTCTACGCTAGTATTTTGGCAATGCGCAATTTCACATTAGTATTAGATACTTATTAGTAAGTCTTTTTTTAGGAAACGCACAATTTGTATTTTTCAACTTTGCCTAACAGAATAGAAATATGAAATATAAATATACTAGATATTGAAACGCGCGTCGCAGTAGTTAGAGCAATGTTTAGAAATAGACAATAATATATCATAGAGACGTTATCAGATGTAAAGACGAGGCCTGCTTCATGAATTTACGCTCATAACCGATACTATCACTGTAAATTATGAATACCTTTCAGTCACCTGCGACTTAATTTTGAAATAAAATACTTATTTAATTAAAGTTGGAATGGAAATTTCATTTAAACCTAGGAAGGTATATATTTATAGGTAGGTATATAGTATATTATATTTACATCCTAGTTATTTCCTTCCTAATAATTTGTATGAAATATTTAAAAAACTGCGGCGTTGAGTTTCACCACTCTACATTGCCTTCAGAATTCGGCGAAAAGTGGGAAACGCAAGTGTTTCAATGTAAACAGAATATCTTTACACTAGGTTCCCAAATTCCCTATGCCTACCCTTCAGTGCAGAATATAGCGTGAAGCTAATAAAGGTATAAATTCTACAAACTTTTTAAAGTTGTGTTCTTAATTGGGTTACCTCAATCAAAGTAAAAACTTAAAAAAAGTCTGAATATCGCCAATTTTTTTTTTAAATATCTCTCTGAAATATTTTTTGTTATAGTTAAATTTCCCTTCGTGGAATATATTATATATTTTTATATACCTAACGAATATTCGGTCTGAGAGACAGTGAAATTGGGGTTCGCGATCAAGTCAGCAATATATCAAAATAAAATGCGGACATTTGCAATGGACCACTTCATATCATTATAAGCTCAGTACCTAACAAAATACCTACACTAGCAACATCATAACAAATATATAGATAAATAAAACATACAATATAGGGTAGGTACCCTCGGTTCATAAGAGATATACTAAAATAGGTATTTTTATTCCACCCTCAAACAGCTGATGCTACAAAGCGATCGCTATCCGCCTTATAAATAACCCTCTCATCTCAGGCGGGCGTCACGCTCCACCGCCCGCCTTACGTGACGCCTCGATACTTCACCACCAGTGTAATTTAAACCTTATTATTGTAAATTAAGAGTATAAATTAGATTACACGTTAAATAACAGCAGGGATAACTAAACAACAGACAATTTTGAACTCTAATTCTTGAATAAGACAGTTACTACCATCAGATCAGAGTTTATGTCAAAAATAACATACACGGATTTCTTTTAAAGTACTTTAGACTTTATTTCACATTAATTTAAGGTTAACTTTAATTCAACACGGAAACAAAAGGGCCGGAGACAACGGAAGCTCTAGATGGTATCTGAGTTTTAATTAGTTTGCTTAATTAAGAAATTCGAGTCATTCGAAGCGATAATTGGATCATTTGTCTGAGCATCAAGGCGCTTTGAACGCGAGCTGGCGGTCGGTGGTAACAGATTCAATTTTAACTCTCAAGATATATTGTATTTTAGATAGAAAAACTACCTATCCTACTTATTTCAGGGTCTATGTCGCATCCTTAAGTCATAATTTCTGTGTTTTATTAAGGACACATACACACATTAACACCAGATTCCCTCTGCCTACCCTGCTGTGTGCGAGATACAGCGTGAAGCTGATTTTTAAATGTGAAAAAAAAATAATATTATATTACTTTTTTATTTGATATTGTTCCACTGAATATAAGGGATTTCCTCTTTTTAAAGCATGAATAATGTTTAATTGAATGAATGTTTATTCAGTGATAATTTGCGTTTCTTTTCGTTTCTTTTCTCTAAAATAACTGAAGAAGAGTAGAAGGAGAAGTCAAGAAGAAAAATAATTTAAAAAAAATGTAATGCATGAAAACAAACGGAAACTGTAAAATGTACGAAAAAAAAACGGAAACGAACTAAAGTATAAGTGAAAAATAAATAACAGGATTTCATTTTTGGTATACTGTGGCTACCCCAATGTTCCTCGTAATAGGGGTATTGTTACAACAATTTTATATTTAACACTACGCCTGATTATAAACGCGGTTCGATTCCCATTCCGGGGAATGAAATATTTCATATTTTCATTTCATCGCTCTTGTAGGTAGTCTTGTATAGACAAAGCGCGGCGTTGAGTTCCGCCACTCAAATCGCAATGCCTTTAGAATTCCACGTAAAGTGGGAAACGGGACGTTTTAACGTGAAGTTAAAAAAATATGAGACATTAAGCAACCGTGGCTCATGAGAGCGTGCGACGGTTGTGGGTGCAATTAACTCAATTCAATTCGGAAGAACAAATATAAGTATTTAAAAAATTGGTAGAAAAAGCGTAACGTTACTAGGCGCCGCCGCCGTTTTCCCTCTGCTTATCCTGCAATGCGGGAAAAAACGTGAAGCTTCTTTTTCATATTAAACATGGAGCTATTTGTACCACATGTAATATATAAACGCGAGCGCCTTCCGTCTGTCGCGAGTGACAGCCGGTGTCGGTGTCAAAGGGACGCCGCCCGCCGCACCAGCGGAGCGTGCGACCTCGTCTGTACTCTGTCCTATCGATATGCGACTAAAGTGTTGCTTCGTTATGATTAAACATAGAAATTTTTGTATAATTCTATAATTTTTGCCTTATGGGATTCCCATGATTTAAAATCATGGGAATCCTTAATCTTATAATAAAAGTTACCTAAATGTTTTAAGATCAGGAACATTCTTAATCTATTTGTAAAAATTCAGTCAAAATCGATTCAGTTGTTGCTAATACGAAACAAGTAAAACGACAGACAGTTAACTAATTTTAGTCAAAAAATATATATTTTTTTAGGTTAATATTTTAGTATCTTAAGGTTATTTTACATAATATTACAATCAGATGGCACGATAAAAGTTTCTTAACACTAGACACATCAAGAGTCAAAGCATTATTCAATATTTTAAAAGCTATTTGGAGAATCACTTACAGTAAACATGCTATAGAGATCATTCTTTTCAAATTTTCTTTCTGGAAAGAATACAGACAGTACAAAAAGGAAAACGGAGGTTTCTTAAAATGCTGTGCATACACACTTTACTGTAAGACATTTTTTGTTACAATTTTAAAACCTTCTTACTGCATGGGTAGAAAAAGAAAAGAAAGAGACAAATATCGATGTACTTTCTTTAAAAATTATCGATATTGCACAGTTTAACGTCACTTAGAAAATCGAGACTAGTGCTGTGACTTGACACATGGGACTGATTAGTCGTATAAGGCGCCGTCTCGTATTGTTGTCAGTTTGTTTCTGTAAAACCATCTCTAATTTTATATGTTATATTATGTGTAATGTTAACTGATACCGATGGATGTCAGTTTGAAAACACAGTTTTAAATATCAAATAGTTTCATATATAGAGTGTTATATTATGTTTTATTTTGTTCATTTCTTTTTCAATCTGAATATCCATATGTTCACATGCGGCTTCGCCTGTTTGGTCAAATAGAAATTAGTAAGTTACAGCGAAACGATAATCATGATGTAGTTTAGCCTATCTATAGCCTTCCTTAATAAATGAACTATCTTATAGTAAAGTTTTTGAGATAAACGCGTCCACCAATTAAGCTAATGAAAGGGCTATCTATATAGGTGAAAAAATAATAATTTTAGCTAAGTAAAAAAAAAATATTTGTTTCTTTAAAATTCTCAAGTGTAATAAAATTACATGTTCATATAGAACAAATGGTACTATCATCTATATTTATTTTTAGCTGCATATAGCGAGGTAAATTAGATTTAATTAAAATGTTAAGACACACCGTTTCCTGTACACTGCATACCACAACCATTGCACTTACAGTAAGGTGCTTTGCCGTTGTGGCACGACGGCCTCTATTATCTATTTCTCTCATTGTCTACTATTGTCATAAAAATCTATAAAATATAAAAAAAATATAAAATCAGCTTCACGCTGTATCCCGTACACAGCAGGGTAGGCAGAGGGAACCTAGTGTTAAGACACTCAGTTCCCCACTTTCTGCTGGAATAAAATAAATGCATAAAATATATATTTAAAATAACATCCTATAAGCAAAAGCAACCTGTTTACTTTTCTCTGACAATTAATGTTGTAATTGTATCGAACTCTACATAAGTTATAAGTAGAGTTCAGACCTTTATCGATTAAAACCTGAAAAGCACAAAAATAAATCGCTTCTCGAACAGAAATAAAATATTAATAACCATCTCGTTTGTAAGAATTATAAAGTAAGCGTTTGCGATCGAAATAACAGCTAGGGTTGTACAAGATCAATCCACAGAAAGTAATAATTTTTTTTAATATATTTTTTTAATATATGAAAGATAGAGGCCGTCGCTCGGGGAAATGAAAATGAAAATGACCTATTTATTATTTTTAGTTTTCGGGAAACAAATCAACACGCGGCGTTTAGTTCAACCACTTAACACGAATTGCTTTTAGAATTTTGCAGAAAGTGGGGAACGGGGTGTTTTAACACTAGGTTCCTATGATTTCCCTGCCTACCCTGCTATACGCGGGATACAGAGTCAAACTAAAAAATGTAAAGCTAAAGTAACAGACTATTGTCATATTATTGACAATGTTATGTTGAAGTAGTCGAGATACAGATATTTTTGTTTAGATCTTTTCCCATGAGATTGTCATTACTTTTCATTGCAGGTACCTAAATGTTAATAAGATAAATAAGATTATTGTTGAGTTCCTCTCCTCAACATTCTTAAAAGTTAGGCGGCGCGTGGGGAACGGAATGTCTCAACACTAGGTTCCCTTTGACAACACTAATCTATAATTTAACAGTACCTAATAAATACTTGCAGTACGTAACCCTGCCCCGCCCCGGGGCGAGCGACGTAAGCCCGGCACAATGCATTGTGTGTAGAGCGTGACTTATGCCCAATTCTTGGGCGCAGCCGCGATATCTCCCTTTACGACCGATTATGCTAGCCTTTGCTGAATGTCCCGCTGCCACTGGCGCGTTCACGTATTGTTTCAACTTCGTTTTCATTACGTTTTGATAACTATTTCTTGAGATTGTGCTATTTATTGCAAGAAATACATAGACTTTTTACGTAGATTTTACCTATTTTAAATATTAGAAACGGATAAAACTTGTTTAGGATACCTGTAAAATTTTGAACCTACGCATATGCTCAAGAGCTTTGACCACTATGCCATGTGTAATTTTCAGGAGGAGGAGTCAGCCCCAAAACAAGTCTTATATTACAACGACAGTATCTACTAATTTATGTGTATGTGACTACATGTGTATGTAGATACTCAAAATATATTTTACAATTTACATATTTTATTATATATGGGAATGTTTAAAAATATAATAAATCAATGTTTTCGAAAACGTACAAAAAAAACTTTCTTTAAAAAATTTTTAAATCAGCTTCACGCTGTATCCCGCACACAGCAGGGTAGGCAGAGGGAACCTAGTGTTAAGACACTCCGTTCCCCACTTTCTGCCGAATTCTGGAGGCATTGCGTGTTGAGTGGGAAAACTCAACGCCGCGCTTAACCTCGACACCAGAAAGAAGAAATGGAAATATAAATTTAAGTAAATATTTCATCTCCTCGAGTGGGGATCGAACCTACAACCAGTCGGTTTTGCAGTCACACCTCGTGCCACTGCGCCACGACCGGCCTCTAAATTAAAATAAAAAAAATTTTGTGCGGAATAAATTTTAAAATTGTTTAATATATTTAATCCATTCACTGTGTAAGAAATAAACTACAATTTAAAAAAATAAGTTATATAACGCCATTAGTGGCGCAGGGGTACAGTCGGTAATAAATACGACGGTTGTGAGTACTATTCTCACTTGGGCTAAATAAAATATTTAAAATTCTTATTTCTTCGTTCTGGTAGCGAAACAAAGCTCAGCATTGAATTTTGCCACTTACCCACGCAATGCCTTCAGAATTCGAAGGGGAACGGTAGTGTCTTAATGGGAACCGATTGTCTTAACACTAGGTTCCCAGGTTCACTCTGCCTACCCTGATATGTACGAAATACAGTGTGAAGTTAAAAATAAAAAAGGTAAGGACACTAAGAAAGTATAAGTACATTTAAGAATTTCGGCTTGAAAATTATACATTCATTACTTGTATCTAATTTTTCCGCATAAAAAAAACATTGAAAAACAAAATAGCAAAAACTCAAAACTATCATAATTACTTTCATGTTTACCCCCAGTTTTCCATACCGATTCGTAGTCGGTACTTTTGAGTAGCACGGCAGCCACGCATCATTTGCGGCGCAGTAATTTGTAGTGCGCAGGCGCAGTGCGGGCGGAGTGCGGGCGGAGGGCGGGCGGAGTGCGGGCGGCGACACAAAGAACTTTTTGCAAAGAAATCACATATTCACGATAATTAACATACGCTTTCAGACGTTTTACGCGTATCTGACATATTTGGGGTAATTAAAGTCGGCGGCTTCTCTTGTTTTTTTTTTTTTCGTTTTCCTGTTTTTCAGAGGCAATGAAACATGGATAGATAGACACAGCAGTGATGTTCAAGTAAAAAACTAAATATTAATAATGAAAATATTTTATATCGTTTCAAGTAATTAGCGATAGCTGTAGAAAATGTTTAGGCTTAAGTATGAGTCTAGATAATTAGTAAAAATGTTTGTAACAATATTGTTATCTATTATTTTTTAAAGAAAATTTACTAATTTAGTTGTGATACATTTGCAAGAACAAGGACTTATTCGTAGGTACCTAACGTTTTAAAGCAGACAACGATATTTATTAATTATTAGTTTAAATATAGTCACTAAAAGCAAACCGTGACCGTTTGTGGGTTTGATCCCAGATGAGAAAATGAAATGATTAATATTTAAATTTCTTCACTCTGATGTCGAGGCAAAGCGCCGCGTTGAGGTCCGCCACACAAAACGCAATGCTTGCATAATTCGGCGGAAAATGGGGAACGGAGTGTCTTAACACTAAGTTCCCTCGGCCTATCCTGCTGCAGGATACAGCGTGAAGATAAAAAAAGTATTAATATAGCCTATAACCTTTCTCGACAACCAGTTCTTGCATCCAGAGCATTCAACCATATAAATTCTTGGGTTTTTTAATTCAATATAGATTACATTGCAATGAAAAATTGACTGGTGAAATTAAATATATAAACGTGAACATTTAATATTATCTATAAGTATGCATATAAGTTTATTTTCAAGCTAAAACTACACAACTGATTATCGTGAAACTTTGTACACATAATCTTAGAGGTATTAGAAAGGACATAGGATATTTTTTATTTTTATGTTTGTGTAATGTAATAGTGTATTGTATAATGTAATAGCACAATTTTTAAACTGTTTACTATAGAGCGGGCTATCGGCTGATTGTAAGACACAAAGAAATACTTCGAATTGCTTTAAAGCGAAAAGAAAAACAGCGGAAAAAAAAATTACTAAGACAATAGCAATATCTGATATTTACTTATGTATGTATAAAGTCAAAGTCAAATTATTTTATTTAATATAAGAAGTTACATGTTTCATTTTTTGAACGTCGAACAATTTACCACCAGTTCACTAAAGTTAATGCCTCAGACCTGAGAAGAACCGGCGCAAGAAACGAGGCGGGACCTATTTTTCCCGACTGCTAAGGAAGGGTTATGTTTTTCGCGCGTATCTTGTATGTATGTAATATTCTTTATTACCTCGTATCTCCAGAACCACTGAACGGATTTACATATTTGAGGTATCGTTAGATTTGTATTAGCAGCCCAAGTGTTCTTAGATAGGTGACGTTAATAAAAAATAATGATGGCGGCTGTGGTACGCCTTTGGACTTGGTGAAAAAAAAAAAATGTTATATTGGACCTATAAGTAATTCTTCAATCAATAAAATCTTTACCAGGAACGCCGCATAATTTAAAGAGGTCCCGACTGTTAATCCTAATAAACTATTGGGCTTGTTTATTTTCGTTTTAGTTTTATGCAGTCGGGGTTTTTGTTTTTACAAATATTTTTTTATTTAAAATTAATTTTATACAAATACATATTTAATTATTTCTGACAATGATACTTTGAAACAGACTGGAGCGAGCATTTCATTTCCAAGGTTTTCCATTTCCCGAGTTATCATTTATAAAATCATGAATTTGGTAATAACCTTTAACAAACCAACGTCGTTTCACAATTTTTTTAAATCGTGATATAGAATTTTCTCGGACGTTTTCTGTGATCCTATTGTAAAAGTGTACACATTGTTCCATGAAAGAATTACTGATTCGATACAACCGAGTTACTTAGTTAGGTGCACTAAGTTTAAGCCTATTTCTGGTATTAATCTTATGATCATCACCAATTGTGGTATAATCATTAATGTTTTTCTTAAGAAACATAAAATTTTCAAAAATGTATGGAGATGCAACTGTCAATATATTAATTTCTTTAAGCTCTTGCCTTAAGGAGCTTTTGGGGCCTAAGTTACAGGTTGCTAAGGTTGCTAAGTTGTAAGTATATATATATTGATATAAGCTTATTTATTTCGTCGTTTAATTATAAGTTATCATTTCCGAAAAAGTGCTGCGAATCTTTTTACAAAATAAAGCCTCGTTAATGGGGTACCTATACCTACATATGTAGGTACGTAACATTCCCACAAGGAACACTGTACTAAGAACCTATATCTACGTCTAAATCACTTCTTCATATCGTGTTTTAAAATACCATTTTCATCATATAGGTACCAACAACAGATTGAATCGTAACAAACATTACAAAAGTGATCAAAGTTTCAATCTAAACTCCAGCTCCAGCCAGTACGAGAGGCAGCTCATAAACTATACATTAACTGTTAACAAAATTAACAAACGTAAAATATCAATTACAAGGCGTGCGCGACTCGCGTACATAACTACACTCTACATAGCGCTACATAGCTCTACATAACACTATATAGCTCTATACAGCTCTACTTTTCCCTTCATCAACACTGCCCGAGCGCAGCCGACCGAATGGGAAAACAGACACAGCAGAAACAAAATTCACACTGCATTATATACCTTAAATATATGTTAATAAAGTTAAGAATAGTTCAGCAATTTTGGAGACGCATCAGCACGCTTGAAATAGACGGCGTGACAGAAAAGGAGAGCGTCTGAAATGGGGCGCGGTGATTGGTCGTGACGCGCCAATGGCTGCGGGGGGCGGGGCGAGCGCGCGCGCGGCCGGCGTCGCGGCGCGCGCGCACATGTCACGCTCGCGCGGCGCACGGCGCACGTACGCACTAGCGACACCGGGACACCGCCACCGCCGACACTACGACAGTGACGAGTGATACTACAGACTACTTATTAGTGCTGGGTTACCATTTCAAATTGGTTAAGCAAACAATTTATACTGTCAAATGCAGTATAAGTTGCGATTTTATTTTTTAATTTAAATAATAATTTTATTTTAATTCAGAAGAAAATTCTAACTGATTTTCAAAACCAAAAATTTTAAAGGTGAGGGTAGTACGGTAATTAAGCCGTAAAACTACACTTCAAAATATAATTTTCAGTAACTAAACAACTTTCATTGCTGGCATACAAAATATTGGGCTTACTAGAACTAATAAAAGAAAAAGCCAGCGATTTTTAGGAGTGTGAGTGTGGTATGTGAGTGTCGTGTCTGTGTCTCCATGATGCTGGGCGGCATGGACGGCAAGGAGTATGGGGCGCTGCACGCCGCTGCAGCCGCCGCCGGGTACGCCATGGAAGCAGGTGAGTTACACGTAGAAGATATTATTAAATTTTTTTTTCGCCTTTCAATGTATTTCGCACACGTCCAGGTAGGCAGAGGGAATCTAGTGTGAAGAGACTCCGTTCACATTTTCCGCCGAATTCTATAGATATTGCGTGTTGAGTGGCGGAACTCCACCAGAACGAAGAAATGAAAATATTAAAGACAATACTTTATTTCTTCTAATGGAGATCGAACCCAAAACCTATCGCGAATAACCAGTTTACTTGTACTCGAACGCCACGACAGACAATGCTAACATTATTTTTTCGTTGCTTATACTTTTTTTTATTCGTTTGGGTACTCGTACTACGTGTTCTCTCTAATAGACTTTTTTGATTATTTCTCCAGACAGTCTTATATCACAAATCTAAATATATTTAACCTGACTGTCGGAATATCTGACAGTATAAAGTATAAAGTTGTAGATTCTAGGCTCGTTTCTATATTTCTTACTCTATAATAGGTATTACAAACGAGACCACTATATTTCCAACATATCGTATGAATCAAAAATAAAATCAATATTTTAGTTTATCTCGAAATAAAGTTCCTGTTTCTTCGGAAATAAGGTAGATACCTGCAAGATTAGTTTTGCTTTTGTGACCGTAAACCATTTATCAGAATTATTTTTAGCCTTCTGATAACCCGACACTTTGCTATCGGTTAAATAACGTTTCTCTCAAAGATAGAGATCAGCGCGTCAATATCAATGCAAAGTGCTGCGGTACTCAAACTAATCGATTTGTATGACAATTGCTTCCTGTAGCTTCCTCCTTAAGCTTGTCAAGTACCTATCCTAAAAAAAATATTACATATAAAAAAATACAGCTTCACGCTGTATCCCACACACAGCAGGGTAGGCAGAGGGAACCTAGTGCTAAGATACTATGTAAGATCCCTACTTTCCGCCGAATTCTGGAGGCATTGCGCGCTGACTGGCTGAACTTAATGTCGCGTTTTGCCTTGACACCAGAGCGAAGAAATAAAAATATAAATGTAAATAAATATTTCACTTCCTCGAGTAGGGATCGAGCCCACAATCAGTGGATTTTACAGGCACACTTTGTGCTCCTGAACCACGACCGGCCTAATACACATAACATCTTTAATTTTCGAGATTTTTACATATTTTAAATAAAATTCTTTAATCGGATAAATTTTTATTAGAGTATTATACGTTTTTGGAAACCCAATGATTCGAATACTTAACCTTAGTCCATAGTCACACGTAGAATAGTCAAGTATGAAAATTTGCAAAAATATTCAAATGGCGAATATCTAATCCGATTTTCATTAAAATAATTTTATTTAAAACTAAAGACTCAACGTGTCTTCAAAATTGTATAATAGCTAAAGGATAATATTAAAAAAATATTAATAATAAAATGTTCTTTCTGATACCCCTAAGATTATGTTTACAAAGTTTCATGATAATCGGTTGAGTAGTTTTGGTATGAAAGCATAACAAACATTCACATTTATAATATTAATATTACGTATCATAAAAAAATTAAAGTTATTAAACTAATCTTCCTATACGAATATATGGTTTAATATTTTGAATGTTTATGATGTGGGAAAAATATATAAATCAACTTTACGCTGTATTCCGCACACAGCAGAGTAGGCAGAGGTAACCTAGTTATTACAACACTCCGTTCCCCACTTTCCGCCGGATTCTGGAGGCATTGCTTGTTGGGTGGCGGAACCCAAGTCCGCATTTTCCCGACACCAGAGAGAAGAAATGAAAATATAACTTTAAAGAAATATTTCATTTCCTCTGCAATCCCACTTTGTGCTCCTGCGCCACGGCCTGTATCAATTATATAGATCTTTGCGAAATATTAACAAAATATGTTGACGATAAAAGAATCGTCGTCAGTTTTTTAAGTAAGAGAAACATCCGACGAACACGATCGACAGAAAAGTCTGTTTGAATGACAAAAATGGTTACGCATTCAAATATATTAAAAACGATATAGGTAGCTTATCATTTTATGTGTCAGCCAGCTTTGAGTGCCAGCTCCTTCTTCCTTCCGGCCTATGTTGCCAGAGTCTACCTTCCTGCTTACCCTACTCCACTTTGCACGGCCCATAACGTCCATGGTCTCCCGGGAAGTCTTCCTCTAGGTACAGACATTGACTGTCTATTCATTGCCTTCACTAATTATTTTGTTCTCAAAAATGTTGGTTAGTGTCGCGTCATGCCACGTGACGCCACGCCACGCGGCATGTAAGAAAAATCACAGAAAGTGAGTATATGTAGTGATAAAGTATGTATAAAGAAGTAAACAGAAAATTGCAGCTGCGAAAACTCTTGATAATACAGAAATTTTCGTCACATCAACATATAAGTCATCACTTCCGTTCCTTTTAAGATACTTCCGTTTCCCGTTTTCCGCCAAATTCTGGAGGCATTGCGTATTGAGTGATAAAAATCAACACCACGCTTTTCGTCATTATCACTACGAAGAAATAAAAATATTAAATATTTCACATTTCCTCGACTGGGAATCGAATCCATGTAAAAGGAAAATTAAAATACTTCACTTAATATTTTTAATGTGATGAAACGCATGATACAATTTAAATGCATTATTTATTGCTCATTTACCAATTTCAATTCCGATTTCCGTCCTTTTTAGATTAAATATCTTATTTATATAAAAAAGCGGGAAAATCTGAATTCTTATAATACATTATAATTATTAAAAAAAATAATTTAATAAATAAAATCAGCTTCACGCTATATCCCGCACACAGCAGGGTAAGCAGAGGGAACCTAGTGTTAGGACACTCCGTTCTGCCGAATTCTGGAGGCATTGCGTGTTGAGTGGCAACTCAACGCCGCGCTTAGCCTCGACATCAGAGCGAAGAAATATAGATTTAAGTAAATATTTCATCTCCTCGAGTGGGGATTGAACCCACAACCAGTCGGTTTTACAGTCACACTTTATACCGCTGCGCCACGACTGGCTTCTTATTCATTATAATTATCACATAAACTATCATTATATCTCACATGAATCAGACTAGTAAACAGAGAAAATCTGTAATTATGACACTCCGCTCTCCAACCTTCGGCCAATTTTCAAGATATTGGGTGTTAAGTGTTGGAATACAACGCCACGTTTTAATTTTAAAACCGCTGTCACCGTGTAATAAAACAAATAAATGACGACCAAGGCTGATTTATTTCTTATTACTCCCTTTATTCTTAATATTTACCAGAACGGAGAGCTGCACATATTTCATCACCCCGAATGGGAGTCGCACCAATAACTGCGGCGTATCTATATTGCACAACTGCATACAATATAAAAAACATTGAATTTGAAAGCCCTCGTAGCGCAGTGGTACAGGCGTGTGACTGTAAACACGACGATTGTGGGTTAGTTTCCCAGCTAGAGTTATTTAATATTTTTTCCTCGGCTCTTGTCACACCACTTGCATATTCAATTTAGATAAAAGATTCAAATGTAGTTTATATTATCTGTAGTGTTGATGGAGATGAATAAAAGTCTACTTACGAATAGCACTGAGTTTAATCAACACCACTTTAAATGTACATACAGTGTTAACACAATTATACATGACACATATTACATAAACTATAAATATAAATAATAGTTCCCTACAATCTAATTGTAGTTTGAAATTATATCAGCTTAGTCAAGTTGGCTACTTAAAAAATATCTGATTTTTTTAAGGACATTTTATATTATGTAAAAAAGGAAAATATATCTATGTAATCACATAAGTGAAGTTTAAAGTAATATTTAAAGAAATATAAATACAAAAAATACTTCTACGATAACAAATAGTACGGACTATGAGTTTGTAGTGTAAGAAATAATATTAATAAAAAAAAATAAGAAATAACACTAGGTTATCTGTTACACCCCGATATATGTATGATAAAACGTGAAGCTAAAAAAATTAATATCTTTTATCATATTTTCTGAAAGTTTTTACAAACGACTATTGTTTCACGTCAACATAATATTGTTTATATTCTAAGCGAATGCTAACACGAGTAAAGCGTACCTATAATAATAGTTTTATCGGCCTTGGGCCAACACGATAATGGGGGTCACAGGGGGTCGCCGGGGGTCGCAGGGGGTCGCCGGGGGTCGCCGGGGGTCGCCGCGGGTCGCGCCTAATAGTTAAGTCAACCATTTAATGGCCACGAAGATGTTGATCTTAGAGAAATAACGTAAACATAATATATAAACTATCAATTAATTTATTAATTACGTATACAGTCAAAGGTTTCTGAATTAAGTAATAGGAAGTAGTAGTATGGCTTCGGTTGATATTTGGTATTTTTTATTAATACGCTTTTATTACTTTACCAGTTAACTTATCTTCCGTACTTTGGTGAGGATAGATAAATCTGATATCATTGAGCTGTTCTGATGATGAAGCCAAGATCTAACTAGTGGAACTCTTCAAAGATTACCTGCTAGAAAACCGCTCGGATTTTCGCTCATACAACTTATAGCACCGAGCACATTCTGTAAAGAAAACGTGTTTTTTTAGTATTTTCTAATTAGGTATTTATTGTTTGCAAAGTGACTATCCCTGATTTTTAAAGTTTTGCCATTGAAAATTGTTTTATTGCCCTTTAAAAACGCGACGTAGTATATTTTTATGTTTTAGGTTATATCTTTAAAAATATAGATGTTCGTACTGCATTTACTCAATGAACATTTAAAAGTCTCATAGGAATAATCAAATCATCACAATTTATACATCAAATCGAATAAACTTAAGCAATAATTTCTTATCTTTATTCTATTTATATCAAAAATATTTGGCTTACATCATTTTTTGATTAATATCTAACCTAACCCTTCTAGGTATGTATAATGTTTACGGCAAAATGCAACATATAAACTGTAAAACTGTAACAAACAAATATAAACGCATACCAACTAACACATTTATAATAATAAAACATATAATTTTACTCTAACAACATTGTAGTACCTGTTTCCATGCCCGCTGCAGGCGTAACCGCAGCAATGCACCGAGGCGGAGGTTTATCTCAGTTCAAAGGGCTCTAGGGGTTATCGATGGCCGATAATTTGAGCCACACTTACACTATTTAAACTAACCATTAAACCGCCTAATGAGAGCTGGATACGTAATTGACTAACTCTTTCTTAATATTTTAGCTTCACGCTTTATCCCGCATATAACAGGTTTGGCGGAGGGAACCTAGTAATAACAATTTGTTTTTTTAATTTTTCTCTCTCTGGTAACAAAATATAGCGCGGGGAAGAGTTGCGCACATTCAACACTTGTTTCAAAAACCGGACTGATAATGATTCGTTCCGCTTTATAGATTTAAATGCAATTTTCACAATTGCAATTTATTGTAATACTTTAGTTCGTTTCTCTTAACATAAATATTCTCTTCAGCTTCACGCTGTATCCTGCACACAGCAGGATAGGCAGAGGGAGCTAGTATTGAGACACTCCATTCCTCACTTTCCGCCAATTCTAGAGCTTGCTTTACCTCGACACTAGAGCGAAGTAATCGAAACGTAAATTCAATTAATATTTCATTTCCTCGAGTAGGAATTGAACCCACAAGCATTTACAGTCACACTTTGTGCCCCTGCGCCACGACGGCCTCACTTAACATTTAATGTTTGTTTTAATTCAATTAGTTCACAAATAAAAAAGTCAGAACATTGTAATTTTTTTTTTCTGTTATTATCTAAAAATTGGTTGAAATTTACATTTTCATATTATTTTTAAATTATATTATTATTAGAAAAGTAAAGTTATTCAGATTAATAAATAAATAATTCTTTAATTCTAGCGGGCGAAGCCGCGAGCAGGTCGCTAGTATTAAATATAAATAATTAATAAAATCTATGTGTAAGTAGTAATAGTGGCGCAACGGTCAAAGGCAGATAAACTGCTTTCACATTGGGCCGATAAAGCACTAATGATCAGTTCCGCTCCGCTACTATCGCGCGACACACGTCCACCACCACTACCAGTACCACTACAGACCACCACCACCACTACCACCACCAGAACAATTATACTGAACTAAAATTATAACTTTGTAATGATGGTTTTCTATGAATTATCTTCAAATTTTCAATTTTTAGATTTTTTTTAAATGTATCATTACTAGATCTACGGGAAGTAGCCTATAGGTTTTGATACGCGGCGATTTTCATACAAAATGCAGCAAAAACGATTCATAAATGCTCGTATATTTTGATTGCGTTGGCATAGAACCTTGATTTTCTCTGTGCTTCATAGACTTATGTATTTAATATTAATTTTAACTTAATATCTTCTCATGATCTCGAGATAAACGCTCTTGACAGACAAACAGACGGACAACAAAGTCATCTTATAAGTGACCTTTTTAATTTTTTGAGGTGCAGAACTCTAAAAATATATATTATTAAGCAATTTCATTGCAAATCGTGTTCTCACCAATAATAATTTCGAAATGCGTATGTCTATTCTCCATATAATACAAGAAGTGGTCGGGTGGACCGCGACCGGTGCAGGTGTTTGCTCGCTACGCTTCTTATTTGCTGAGACGGCGACAGCAAACACGCCGCGGCTACTGGAAATAAAAAAAATATCTTACAACAACAATATGTACTTATACTAATAGGCCCTTTATTTTAAAATGGATTCCAAGTTTTTCCATTTATATCTAAAATTTGTTTATATGCAGTCTTTAGGCCAGTCTGCCTCTAGAATTTGGCAGCAAGTGGGGAAGTGTCATAATAGCAATGAATTGTCTTAACACTAGGTTCCCATATAATAGTTATCAGTTTCTACTTATCACGGAAGAACTAGCTAGTTTTGTCTATGTTAAAAAAAAATATAATCTTATCTATTTTAATAGATTAATATACTATATTTACATAGTAGCCTTATCTACATGCGTCTAGTTTTCTATTGTGGTGTTGTCATCCATTGATTTCATTTGCTGAAATGAAGAGAGATTAAATAGTAAAATAGCGGTAAGAGGTAAGAGAGGTAGGGTACGAAAACACGGTATCAAAGACTTCTGGAAGAAGGTTACGTAAAAAGTATGAAGACCCGGAGGGCATGTATGAAGAGGTTGATGACAGCGGACGAGGCGAAAGAGATATGTAGAGACCGTAGCGTTTGGCACTCCTTCTCTGACTATCCCGCAAGTTAAGTTTAATAGTAAAATATCATATTGTTTTAAAATTTTATAACTTTTATATTCTATATCAAAAATAAAAAAAATAAAAATCTTATCTTTTTCTTTTTATAAAGTTAATAAAAGTATGTTTCTTTCTATAAATCTTTACCTTTTGTTATTAGTAACACGCTGATAACGGAAAGTGAAATAATATCGAATAGAACATTTTATAGCAAATCAATTTTATACTACGTAAGCAAAATGTACTGAAAATACATATATATGTTAAGAACAAGAAGAAAATTTCTATTTGACCAAATTACATACCGCTATGCCAGACGTCAGTTGGCACAGCGACATCATCTGACAATACACGGCGGTTGTGAGTTCGATTTCCACCCAAGGAAGTGAATTGCCTCATGTCCTCACTTTGGTAACAAGAAAGAGCTAGCTTTGGGTGTTGTGCATCGTAAATTATTTTTTCTTGGATTGGCTCTACTTGTTTGATTTTTCTCCTTAAATTTGTTCAAAAAATAAAAAAAAACACAAAATAATAATTAGACACTGTAACCAGACACCCCCCAGACACCCCCCCGACACCAGCCCCGCATAAGTAAAACAGCAAACATCGAATAATGTTACAATTTCCTTTCAATTACATTTATTTACTTTGTTTTAGCCCGTCCCCTGTTTCTGACAAGCAATAATGTACCTTAAACCGTGTAGATAAGGTACATATTATATAATTAGTTTCAATTCAGCTGCATTCGTCTAACAATAGTGTCGCCGATTTGTAAACTTAAGCGTCTACTAATCGTATTTAAAGGTTCAATTTGATTAAGGGTGGGACAGTGACTGTATTTATTTTACCGTTATTTCTTAAGGAAAGTCAAATTTCATAGGATTTTTTCTTATTTTAGAGACGTAGTGGGGTTCTGTCTGGTTGTAGACGCGACGGTTATGAGTTCGATTTCTCGGACTACTCGAAAAATTTAGTACAAATTTGCACAGTCTGGTGAAGACAACTTTAGTTGGGGTTGAATTCTTCCATTTAACAGAGTCTTATCTCCGGGAGACTGGAGTATCTTAGCACTGTATTCTCTCTGCCTGCGCTTCATTATGCGGGATAAGTCGTGAAGCTAAAAATAATATTTGAAAAGCCTTTGAAAATTTATTGATTAGGAGAATTGTTGCACAAATTAATTAATTTATTTGAATGAAGAAAATATACAATTAATATTAATAATAATTATCATTAATAAAAAAAAAACGGTAAAAAAGGCACTCAGTTCAAATACTCTAAAATATACTTAAAATAATAATACACCTTTTTGTCCACGCCAACTACACGGCATGTCACTTTGGGCGACGCATCGAGTGTTTGCTAAACGGACGGCGCAAACGCTACCGAAAACCAAATGCACGCTGAACTCTCCTTTTTCTGTTTGTTCTTTAAAATACAAGCGAGATTTTAGAGATTTAAAGTCAGTAACTCCAACTTGAAAAAGAAATAAACATAATTATGATTTTATAGAGACCGCTTTTCATAGCTTAGCGGGGTAGGTGGTTAGTGAATATATGGTTAAGACATTTCATTCCTCACGCACCGCCTAATTTCCGTGACATTGCGTGTCGTGTGGCGGATCTTAACGCTGACCTTTGTCTTCTTTCTTTGTCTTCAGAGAAAATTAGTTAGAAAATGATAGTTAAGTACTCGTCCAAGCGCAGGGGCTCAAACATGTGACTGTAAGTGGATGGAGTGTGGATTCGATTACCACTCGAGGAAATGAAATAGTAATTTTTTATTTCTTCGCTCTGGTGTCGTGGCAAAGCGTAGGTTTTCGTCACTCATCACGCAATGCCATCAGAGAATTTCGGAGGCGGTTGAGTGTTTCTCCGCTCCAACGAATGGTGGAAAGTGAGGAGCGGAGTGTCTTAACACTTAGCTCCTTCTGCCTATCCTGCCACATGCGAGATACACCGTAACAGTGAAAAAAAACGTAATTAGTATTATCCTACGAAATAACTAAGAAACATAATCGTAGGAACTCTACAAAACACACTAAATGAGTACTACACTTGCGTAGAACAAAGTGTATAGCGGTGCAGTGGTGAGAGGTGAGTGGAAGCTGCACTCCGCCCGCAGACCTCTGTGGCAGTAGTCAGTAGGCAGTAGGTACACCGTGCTGTGTTTACTCACGCATTAGCGTTGAGTCAACGTAACGACAAACAGCTACCGATGGGCTGGGGTTTGTTTTGTTACTAGTACGTGCCTCTGGCGTTGCTTGTTGGTTTATTTTTTAATGTTTTGCTTAGATTGTACATAGTTTAAATTTAAATAAAAATAATAACAAATCAGCTTCACGCTGTATCCCGCACACAGCGGGGTAGACAGAGGGAACCTAGTGTAACGACACTCCGTTCCTCACTTTCCGCCGAATTTTTCGAGGCAATGCATGTTGAGTAGCGTAACTCAATGTCAGGCTTTTGTCTTGGTGCCAGAGCGAAGAAAACCTCCCTCTTCCTCCTCCCTCCTCCTCCTCCCTCCTCCTCCTCCCTCTTCTAGTATTAGTTCCAGTTGCACATTGTCTGTCAGTCCATTAGTTAGTGACGAAAAAGTTTTTATATTCATGTAATTGCGTAAGTTATCTATTATAGTAAAAGTAAAAAAATAAAAATAACTGTAAACGTGACTGTTTATGGGTTTGATTCCCAATCGGAAAAATGAATATTTAATATTTTTAGTTCCTCGCTCTGGTAACGAGACATAGTGCGGCATTGAGTTCCATTACGTCTCCAGAATTCGGCGGAAAGTGCGGAAAGGAAGTGTCTTAAAGGAAACGGAACGTTTTTACACAAGGTTCCTTGGGTCCATCTGCTGTATGCGGAATATGGCTTGAAGCTAAAAAATATAAAAAATATAGATAGCTAAAATTTGATCGCAAATTATTATATGACTAATAATGTATGAGGAAGCTGTTTATATAAATGAATTTTACTCCCCTTATTATCTAACATTGTTTAAATAGCAATAGATAACAACAAAAGCGAAATTGTCATATATAAATATAATAATTTAGAAATTTTGCGTGACAGTACGTAAACGTTGGCTTCATATCGAATCTAATAGAGTTGATAGTTTGATATTCTTCAGTTCAGTGCACACAACACACGCGTTAAGTTCCGCTATCAAATAAAATCGTTTCAGCGAATAGATTCACATTTAATTTTACCTATTCATAATTTCACATACGAAGTTTCCTACAAAATAAGCATAGATCTTGATTTATAAGCCTTAGAATATGAACGTAGTACTTCAAAGCACCTTTTATAGCCCAAGATCCCATGGTCCCCAAATCTAGTCATTTCAGCAAAGTTGAAATTTTGTCGACTTTTAGTCTAATATGTAGTTAAAAGGACTCCGCACACTCTGAAATGACTCCACTGTCAAGTTAATAAGTACATGTACAGTCTTAACTACATATAAGGCAATTAATTCTCAAAATTTCTGCTTTGAATGTGTAATGAAATAGGTCTGGAGGTCCTCGGATCTCAGTCTATAAAGTCTAAGAAGAAGTATTCTAGAAATTTCAAAAGCAATAGTCGTTCAAACCATTTGTTCTGGCATCCTGTTACTTATTAATTAACCTACACTCCCCTAATAACATACATTTTAGTGTTTCATTCAAAATATGTGAGGAATTCGTCAAATACTACCAAAGGTCCACGTGGAAATAATAGAGCAGCGACTATTTATAGTAAAACAAATTAAAATGCTTCACAGTCACATTCAGAGACGTTAATTACTTTTAATCTACATTAAAATAGTGTAAGGTTATAGTGATATGCGACTTGTTTATATAAATGAGTCGTCGCCCACAACTTTGATTTCGTTGACTTAGAAGTTTGATCTTTTCCATACTTTTAGGAACCATAGACTTGAATAGTTACTTAATATTAATTTCGATTTGAGCTCGAGATAGCGAGGAAATGCACGCTTAAAGCTTGCATAAATACTTGTATAAGTTAAGAAAAGTCAAAGGAACACGTAGCGTCTACAAAACATGAAGGTCGTCGGACCAAAATAAAATAAGAAACTTATCTAAAAAAATCATGTGTACCTACATAATATATAAAAATGCTAATATCATCTTGTATCTGCCTACTCCACACGTGTACCTCTTATCATTCACGGAATCGGCCACAAAAACTCAGTTTATCATTTAATAGGTGAAGGTTCACTTAAATTACGTATTTAGTTGGGTGCCTCGTGCGGAGTGTTGGCAAGACGTTAACTATTCACTAGTAATTTTACATTATTTTTTAAGAATATATTCATAGTTTATATAAATAATATTGAACTCAATGGAACTTTCTTTCTTTTCAAGCAGGTTCTGCATAGTAGGATATCTAAAGGGATCCCAGTGTTTTGACACCCCGTTTTTCACTTTCCGCCCAATGTTCCAGACACAGTTAAGTTACAGAACTCAACGTCTCGCATTGTCTAGCAGAGTGAGGAAATAAAAACAAATATTGTGGTAGTGGCAAACTTAGAATACACTGCGGAACTTTATTATATACACGTATACTCAGACCCATAAAAGATTTTTTAACTTTTTGGAGGTGAAGACGTGGGGACACCAGACTATAAACCACCAAACCAAAACGACATTTCTACCTCTATATCATATATTTTTATCAATAAATTCAACCAATATTTCCAAAAAAATTACATTCCTACGAACAGCGATACTCAACGACACACTTTATCTTCACAGCTTCACGCTGTATCCCGCACATAGCAGGGGCAGCTAGTGTTAAGACACTCCGTTCCCCACATTCCGCCGAGTTTGTGTTGAGTGACGAAACTCAGCGCTGCGCTTTGTGCGCTTAAATGAAAATATATATTTAAATAAATATTTCACTTCGACACATCGAATGGGGATAGAACCCACAACCAGTCGAATTTACAGTCACACTTTGTGCCCCTGCGCCACGACTACCACGACTTTATCTTCACAAAGATAATTATTTCTCTGCGTAAGGATCTAACCCACAACCACCTCAACTACAACAATTAAATAAATCACAAATCACTAAAACCAAGAGTTTTTGTTGTGAAATGTCAAAAATCTCCACCAAAACTATTAAATCCAAATGGGGAAGGTTGGCACGTGCCACGTCCAGCAATTAGCGCGACATGAGTTATGGTACTCCTCCGCTGAGGTTAATGAGGGCAGCTGTGAGACAATCACCTTTGTGACTATCTGCAGGCCTCTTCAATATTTAAAATATTATATCCTTGTATAACGTTAGAGGCCAGTTGTCGTGGTACAAGCGTGCAAGTGTAAACGCGAGAGGTTGTGGGTTTGATTCCACTTCAAGGCAATGAAATAGTTATGTAATATTCCATTTTCCTCCCCCTAGTAACGAGGCAAAGTGCGGCTTTGAATTCCACCACTCAACACGCAAAACCTTTAGAACACGAAAGAAAGTGAGAAACGGAGTCTTATAACCCTAGGTTCCCAGGTTCCCTCTGCTACCCTGTTATGTGCGAGATACAGCGAGTAACTAAAAAAAAGTATAACGTTCTAAACGATCACAATATTAATGTATCTTATAGTTTGCTTGTTTATATCGAGGCTTATTTAAAAGTCTCTGAACTCTAAATTTTGCGGCGTTGAGTTCTGCCACTCAACACGCAATGCCTCCAGAATTCGGCAGAAAGTGGGGAACGGAGTGTTTTAACACTAGGTTCCCTCTGCCTACCCTGCTGTGTGCGGGATACAGCGTGAAGCTAATTTAATTTAACTCTAAATATCTGGATTGGCATATAGAATTGTAACACAATATGCTGGAATCGATTATGGAAATATTTAAAACTGATTTAATGTGTTATAAAATCATTTTAGATTATGTAGTAAGTGAATGTTTTTATAAAATAAAAACGTGAATATATATGAGAAAAAAGTACAGACCTAGTGTATGAAGAGTGTTTTATGTGTCAATTTTAATTTAAATAAACAGAAATATAAGCGTTAGAACTACGAATTGGAAACTCAAAATGGTAAATTAGATGTTGTCGTGGCGGACCCGCACTGGGACTCCTGCTCGGTGGAATCAATCAGTTTCATATGCGTAGCTCTAGTTAGAAAACAAGAAGCGTTTAGTTCCGCCAATCAACTCCCAATGTCTCGAAATTAGGTATCCTTAATACTAGGTTCCCACTTTGCCTATGTCCATATGCCGATACAGTCAATATCTATATTTGTCAAAAAGTACAGAATGTTAATCGTAGCGACGAAGTAGTTTTTTAGAGACATTAACACAGAAAACTTTTTATATTACATCCCTTTTTTAACAAATTTATTGCAAAATATTATAATTTTGTACTAATAAATAGAAATTTCGAAATTTATCAGATTATTGACAGAGAATTACGACACTTACAAAGCAATACTTAGAAAGCTGTGAAACATATAACAAACGATGAATACTTGAAAACTTCGACTGGTCGAGGGAATTCGATGCTACATCAGCTTTTGCGTCATAGCCTTATAACTATTTACTTAGAACTTAAAATGAAAACTTTAACTAAGTATTTAAGCTGAATGAACCTTTTTTGATAGAACTTAAGATTGAAAATAGTGTGCTGTATGTGAGGCCACACACGGCGACAGGCCGCCGACAAACGCGCCCGCTAAGCAAATACTACCACGAGATGAGCACTTCTCTGTGACTGTCACTGCGGTCGGATGCTGCGTGACCGGCACTACTGCCTTCCTGGCCAGTTAGTCGTTCATATTTAAAATATAAGTTATTGTACAAGTTATTATATAAGTTAAAATATCACTTTTAATTTAAATATTAATTGTTCACGGTATTGGGTTGAGTATGTTCGTAAAAATTGGGTTTATCAGACTGTTGTTTATATATCATTCGTGTTGTTTATTTCTTTCTCATTATATTGTAAATCTTTTTAATTATCATTGTGGGACGGTTATTATTTATTTTTAAAGCATTAAAGATTGTTTAAACTGTAATATTGAATATGAAAAATAAATAAATAAAAAATCTACGAACTAACCTTTTGTTTTGTCGCTATTATCGCTGACTGTAATATGAAAACAAACCTCTTGCTCTGGGCATGCTCTTGACGATTTGATTGGTCAAAATATACTTTTATTTTGTTTATTTTATTAATATTAACTCTACAGTAAAGCATTTCATTATTTGAATTTAGTCTTACTCACGGCCATATTATACAAAATATTTACATAAATTGTGGCCTATGCGTTTTCATGATGCCATACTAATATTGTAAAACTTCAATTAAAGTAGTTTTAGCGTGAGTTTGGAACAACCATCGATTCTCATAAATTTTAACAATTATAATAATTAGTAGGAAGTAATGAATCTTATTAAGATTAAACCAACAGTTTTAAATCCTGTACATCGATTACCAAATTGTCACTTAAAATTTGCCAACTTCTGTGAAAACTAAGAAACTGATCTCAATACAGCTATTTAATACCTTGCCTAATTAAGGAGTAAGAGAATACTTGTAAAAGAATACTAAACTTGTTTCAGCTATCTCGCAAATAGCAAATGTTCAAACGAACCTAACCTAGTGTTAAGTCACTCCGTTTCCCACGCACCAAAGAAATGAGCGAGCATTATAGTGAATATACCAAATATTATTAGTAAAAAGTAAATATTTTGCTTTTAAAAATATAATACAAAATAGTCGTTTCTAAAACTAAACCCATTCAATACAAAGTAAAAATAACCATAACGATTGTTGTAAGATCAGAATACACGAGCGAGGAATCCTCTAAATTAAATTAAATCAGCTTCATGCTGTATCCCGCACACAGCAGGGTAGGCAGAGGGAACCTAGTGTTAAGACACTCCGTTCTCCACTTTCTGCCGAATTTTTAGAGGCATTGCGTGTTGAGTGGCAGAACTCAACGCCGCGCTTAGCCTCGACACCAGAGCGAAGAAATGAAAATATAAATTTAAGTAAATATTTCATCTCCTCGAGTGGGGGTCGAACCCACAACCAGTCGGTTTTACAGTCACATCCCATGCCGCTGCGCCACGACTGGCCTCAAATATATATGTATTTATTTTCTATTTAAATCCTCTAATATATATGTATTTATTCATTTCAATACATAATACTTACATTCATTTATACATTAAAATTATACAACAACAAAAAAATATGATAATTACATAAATATGATAACATTTTAAAGTTCGTAACGAACGTAACGTAATAATAAAATGAAAAAAAATAACAAAATGTATTAAAAATGCAGCCAATATCGTTTTTTTATACGAAAAATAAAACGTCACAAAACTTTGATCTAGTACACTTTAATTCCAAAGCTTATACTAAGTGGTAATAGTAGTTGAGGCCAGTCGTGGCGCAAAAGCACAAAGTGTGTCCGTAAAATCGACTGGTTGTGAGTTCGATCCCCACTCGAGGAAATTAAATACTTATTTACATTTAGATTTTCGTTTCTTCGCTCTGGTGTCGAGGCAAAGCGCGGCGTTGAGTTGTAGCACTCAACACGCAATGCCTCCAGAACTCGGCGGAAAGGGGGGGACGGAGTGTCTTAACACTAGGTTCCCTTTGCCTGTTCACTTCTGCTGTGCGCGGGATACAGCGTGAAGCAGATTACATTTTTGTACTAATAAAAGGAAAAAAATAACAAAATGAAATCGAAATACATCATCAACATCGTTTTTTTTATACATATCAACAAAACCTCGCAAAACTTTGACCTACTTCACTTTAATTCCAAAGCTTATACTACTAAGTACCTACATATAATATGTAAATATGCGTACATATTGAATTTAAGCGATACCAGCAGATTTATCGTAGTTATCGATATAAACGTTAGTAATTATTTGATATCGGTGCGCCGCGCCACCAGCACCAGCACATGCGCCGGGGAGCGCGGATTGGTCCACGCGGATAGTTAAAACGGTCGTAAACTAACCCTCGGTTAACTAACAAGGACTACATTTGAGTAAGCTATATACGCGCAATCATTTAGTTTTATGTTTGCTACTAAAATTTCTCTTTTTATCTTTTTATGTAGATATTAAGGGGATTCCCTCATCTTCGCTGGCTAACTCCTAGGTGAAGCTAAAAGCATCACGAATACAGCAGTGTTGGCAGAGGAAGCAGTGCTAAGTTTTCCATCTTCGTCTTATTATCAAAACATAGCGTGTTGAGTGGCGGGACCCACCGCCCTGCTTGATCTGGTGACGATATAAAAATAATTAATATCTCCGAATGAGAATTGAACCTACAATTACCGTGTTCACACTGGCACGCTGTGCAGTTACGCTACAACGCCTCAAATAAAATATAATCTTGTCATATTAAGTCTTTTTTTTTTCTTGTATGTATATACAAATTGCAATCAGAATATCTCTCTAAAAATACAAGGAAATCTTAAGATAAGTCACTTTATCCATTCATTTGTAAACATATATACAAACTAAACAAAAATATAACAATAATCAAATAACGATGCCAAATATTCAGCTCCTTTTTTCATTTTAATTAGTAAATGTGTACGACGTCTATCACGTGACGGCTGTGACGACGACGTGACGACGACGTGACAACAATTTAAAACGGGACGCGCTGAAGGAGTCGGTTATTTGCTGTAATAAAACTAATAACACGCTAAACGCTAGCGTTGTTTATTATTTACGACAAACCGTTTGAATGTCTGAAAATTGTTGTGAATGTACAGGTTTTATATTGTAATATAATAATTAATAGGTATCATATATCAATCACGAACCTAGTGTTAGGACACTCCCACTGTGTTCTCCACTCTCCGTCGAGATCTGGAGGCATTGCGTGGTAAGTGGCGAAACTCAACGCCGCGCTTTGGCTTCAAATTAATAAGTAGAATCATATATATTACTTCGCTTTATTAACAAGACACGAGGAATGAGGAATGGAAGTGTCTAAATGGGGGACGGAGTGTCTCGACACTTCCCAGTCCTAGTTCTCTCTGCCTATCCTGCTAAAAGTAAAAAAAATGTATATCCCTTGTTAATTTTAACTTCCTTTTAGAAAATACTTTTAATAATCATTAACATGTATATGTATAGGATTATACATCCATTCTATATCATTAATGATACTGTATTCCTAAAAATAATTTTACTAACTACATATTTTATGAGGCCGGTCGTGGTGCAGCGGCACGAGGTGTGACTGCAAAACCGACTGGTTGTGGGTTCGATCCCCACTCGAGGAGATGAAATATTTACTTAAATTTATATTTCCATTTCTTCGCTCTGGTATCGAGGTTAAGCGCGGCGTTGAGTTCTGCCACTCAACACGCAATGCCTCCAGAATTCGGCAGAAAGTGGGGAACGGAGTGTCTTAACACTAGGTTCCCTCTGCCTACCCTGCGTGTGCGTGTTTTGCGTTATAATGGACAAAACTAACCTGAACTGCTGTAATATTATATATATTTTATTCATTTAATTAGACAATTTAGAAATATAATTATATTATATTTTTATTCCAAAATAAATAAAACAAAATACAAATAAAACATATTTCACGAAACCCACCGAACCATTGCCGCCTTTGTTCTGCTTCAAACGGATACTTTTGGTGTGGAAACGCAATATATTTCGAATAAAGCAAAATTAATGAGTGGCGGTTTCGACGAAAACACTAGTAACTGTCAACGGTGGAGCGTCAAAGGCGCGTCGTAAATTAAACGTGCGCTGAGAAATATATCCCGGGAGCCGGGAGCCGGGAGCGGGGACCCGGGCCGGGCTGCACGTGCGGCCTAACCAATATTTAAAGGATAAAAATGCATGCAAGCAGCCACAGAACTGCCTCTCAAATCGGTGGTACCTTTAAGTTCAGTCGATGATTCAGGCATCTGAGTCTATTTGAATACAAAAATATTTTGTATAAGTTAGTCGTGGCCAGTCGTCCTCGTCGTCAGGATTTGAATCCGCACCTCTTGCAAGCCGCTCAAGCGCTCTAACCACTACGCCATACGTCATCAAGCTATTTCGAAATTCTTATAAGCGCGCTTACAACTTGTTTTATTGTTTGCATCTCTGTAGGGAGATTTTTATCCATTTCCGCTACCCAAAGATAATTGTCTAGAATTATCATTTGGCGAGAGAGAATGCTGTTTATATAATAAATATCTTAGACATTTAATAATTGTTATTCCAAACTAAAGAAAAACTATTTTAGAAAACGTTTTAAAACAAATACCTAAAATATTAATTCAATATGGTTAAAAGTGTCAAAAGTCTATTGAGTCTAATTTTCTTTATATTGAACAACATTTAATATAGAGATTATTTCTCAGCACACTCTACACGTTGGTGACAGCAATTGTTATAATAAACTTATAGCGGTTTTTGTGAAATACGCTATTTAATAATATTTTATATATTTATTTATGAAGTGAAATTAAATTTCCAAAATTTTGTGGAATAATTGTCCAAATTTATTTACACTTAAGAAGATATACAAAGAAAATAATTTTACACACTCACAGAAGGAAATAAAGAAATTTAAAGAAATATTAAAAGAAACAGATAAGCGAAACAGATACGTATTAGCAAGAAGATAAGGCTTAAAATTGAATACAAGCAAGGAGTACAATATTAAAACAAGTGAACGTCGCAAGCGATAGTAGCCGACTCTTTACTCGTAGCTAGCAAGCAGGCTACGTCACGCACAGCAAAAAAACTCGAAACAAGTTTGTCATGCGAATGCGCTGCGTGCGGATGAATTATAATAAATATAAATATTAACAATTTAGTTTTAAGTAAATTTGAAAATAGAATGTAGTGCAAGTATATAATATTAATATCGAATGAAATAGGAATTTACATGTATTATTATTATTATTATTTATTTAATTTTGTTAAAAGATAATAATAATAATAATAATAATAATCTTTATTGGGAACTAAAATAACAAACTTACAAAATTAAAAATGTTCGATAATGACCGCATTAGTAGGAACTGTATTGCAGTCATTAACGCCCACCTCAATAGGACAAAAGTGATAACAAAGTTCCAAAACACTATTTAGTATCTTATTTAAGGTAAAAGCATGCAAGATTAGAATAACAATATAAAAAGTAGTTAAGTTTGTTGGTGTGTTTGTGCGTCCTGTGTGCATGTGTGCGAATGTGTGTGATTCTGTGTATGTGTGCGCGCAACGGCGCGCATGTGTGTGTGTGTGTGTGTGTGTGTGTGTGAGAGAGAGAGACAGAGTGTGTGTGTACATATTTGTGTGGTGAGGGAATGTGTTCATGATCGTGAGTTTGTATGCATCCATAGTCTGTGAGCTAAAAACTTAATGCTTGTAGCTTACAGCTGTCGTGTGATAAGATTTTCCGTTTCATCATAGGTTAAGCTTAGTAGCCACTGTGCTACATTTTCTTTACATTTCCTTGGTAGTAAAGGATAAATGTTTAATTTTTTGTTGACCTTATTGTATAGAGAACAAGCGAAATAATAATAGTGTCTTCTGGCTATCTCCACCCTACAATATTCTATAGTGCAGACTCTGTCTTTCCTACGTTTATTGGGATTGGTTTTATATGGCAATTCAGAGTGCTTTCGTAAGATTACATTTAATAAGTACAGTTTTCTCACTGTTAATAGTTTTAATTCATTATATAGGTCGCAAGTAGGATAACGAATCGGACGAAAAGACAATACCTTAAGAACTCCTCTTTGAGCCCTTTCCAGAGACAGAAGTCTAGTTTTTCCAGTACCTCCCCAGACGGTTATACAATAGCATAATACCGTTTGTGCCAGGGCGTAATAAACCATTTTCAATGTTGTCACGTCTAGGGTTGATCTTAGATTTTTGAAAATGAA
>JAATLQ010004345.1:30294-42442 GCA_013421005.1 Heliconius erato x Heliconius himera | reverse complement strand
ATTCCTAGAATGATCCGCGAGGCTATTGAAATACAAAAACATCCTAATTTCAATAGAGAGGACGGCTGGAAGCTTTCTACCACCTGGGACCCACTCATAAAATCATTGAAGTCTCAAACCCACCATACCAGAGGGCAAGATACCATCAGCTCATTCTGCAGGAATCCAGGGCAGTACGCGAGGCAATTAAGAAATCGTTGGCGGCAGTTTGATATAATAATTATGTCAACTGACAGACGAATGCCACCTCAGTCTACCCGTGACCACGGACTACTGCAAAGTGTTCGAAACGTCGGGTTTCCAAAAATGTATAAACATACAAAATATACGCGATTAATCCGGTTAAAATAGTTTTATTTAAAATGTGTAATAATCGTGAAAATCAAAGAACTTATTTAATAATATTATTGGAGTATTCACACTAATCTTTTTTTGAATTTGAATTTGAAAGTATATCACTTTTTATATCGAAAAGAATCGTATCTTAATTGTTATAAAGTGCTTTATAACATATTAGTATTGTGTTATACAATAACATATTAATATCAAACAACGTTATTAAAATTTTTAAATTTATCACTTAGAAACAGTAAACAACATAAATTTAATTATTAAAAATTCCATCTAAATTTTCCGTCAAAAACACGCAGACATGGCAACACCAAAACCGGCTGCCTACCGCCTACCGCCGAGTCATGATCATTAGCGCTTGTAAACAGGCGGCGAGCAAACAGGCGGTGTTGATACAGTTTCACTAACGTCCACAAAGTGGTCCGCTATAGTATTTCTGTTTCACTATTGGAACTGGATAATACTTGCTTTCTTTTTGGATTTAAGAGGTTATAAGTATTTTTTTTTAATTTCATATCTCTCATTTCAAAGTATGTCGTTCGTAATAATGAAGTGATTATTTAGTCAAAGGTTAAATTTCGTCCGCTTAGAGTATTAAATTGCCTTTTTTTTTTGATAACAAAAAATACGAGTATGCTCGTATAAATACTTGTACATTTTTATGCCATAAGTTATAAGTTGAGGCCAGTCGTGGCGCAAGAGCACAAAGTGTGACTGTAAAACCGACTGGTTGTGGGTTCGATCCCCACTCGAGGAGATGAAATATTTACTAAAATTTATATTTCCATTTCTTCACTCTGGTGTCGAGGTAACGCGCGGCGTTAAATTCTGTCACTCAACACGCAATGCCTCCAGAATTCGGCAGAAAGTAGACAACGAAGTGTCTTAACACTAGGTTACCTCTGACTACCCTGATGTGTGAGGGATGCAGCGTGAAGCTGATTTGTTTTTAGGTTATAACTTTCCTCCTACTTGTGTTATAAGTTTGATGTCACTGTCTGTCTGTCCATGTCACCGTTGCTCTCGAATTAATAAACCGATTTGAATGAATTTGTGATTTTTTAATCGAAAATGTTGTTTATCGCGGTGTATTTTAATTATGTTTTATGAAAATCGGATCAGTAGTTTAAGAGCCGTTAGCATTTTGCCAAGAAGAGGTTTTTTCGTCAGGTATTTTTTTTTATTTTAATTTTTGCTAATATTTCTTATAGAACAGAATAAAAATCATTTTCAAAAAAAATTAAAAACTTGTGACACGTATTAAACCTTGTGAATATACGTCATATTCATAGCTTTTAAAAACATGTTTTATGAATTTGCTTCATAAAATGTTAGCAAATTTACACTCTAAACCAGTAGTTCCCAACCGGTGGTCCGCGGACCACCAGTGGTCCTTAGAGGCTTAAAGGTGGTCCGCAGAGGCCTTAAGGCGGTCCGCGAACGATTTTAATTTTAGGGGATGGTGAGGCGTTGGTCATCATGCAGTGAGTGAGAAGAGCATGCTACATGGGTAGTAGTAGAGTGTGCTTCGGTGTCAAATATAAATTATTTCGACATACATATTTATTAAAATATTTTAAAATAATTACACATTAATTCATAGATTTTATGAACTAAGTATGCCAGTTAACGTAAGGAAGTTATGACGTGGCAACGTATGGTATTTTGACTATTTGCAAAGTTATTTAAATTCGAAGTACCTATTGGATTTGACTCATCAATTCAATTATATTTTTAAATTTGTCGGTGAATAATAATATGCCTAAATAGTAAGTAAGTATTTTTTTTTTGTTTTGATAAATCTTTCGTTTGCCATTAAATGAAAATTTTCACTGCATCTATTTTACCTCACCATCATCGCCACACACAACACCAGAGGAGGTAGTGTCGGCCTTTGAGGTGGAGATAGGCACGTTTATGGTACTCAAGTAGTATCGACCTGGAAACACTGCTACATGTAGACCATTCGACAAATGCGTGGCGTGTGGCAGAAAATTTCTAAGAATCCGCACAGTACGTCACAAACTTAAATACCATCCTAACCACCTGGATACCAGGCATGTGGAGTGCCTGAGACGTACTGTGCGGACAGGACAAATAGTTTAATGAAACATTGCCCATGATATCTCAACCGCATGGTTGAGAACACACAGCGAGGAGACGTCTCTACGCAAATCCAAAGTATCAAGCTTTTCATAAATCCTCCCTTCCGTTGGCTCCCCAACGACTCATATGACTCTACGTTGTATTCGATCAAATGGTTCAAGCTGCCTGGCTGTTCAATCTGGGGTGCAACAGCCTAGAAATGAGATACTTTTCTCATATGAGGGAAAACTATGGCCCATTAAAGGGCCAGCCGGTGTTTTGACGTGAAGGACTGTCTCGCTCTGCTGATATCCTCAATTTCTTTAAAGCCAACTTGGCCTTTCTTTTCAGATGATTGCGAAACTAGCAGTCACTGGAAACACTAAGGCCCAATATGATGAAACTGGCCGCGGCTATACAACGAGTAATCTAGAGAACTGGTGACCCGATAAATGGTTTTTTTTAAGTGGTTAACGCGCAAATTTCTGTCTTTTGGGATTTGAATTGTAGCAGGTTACTTTAACCCCATAAAGAAACGTTCCGGAGAGATTCTTTAAAAGAAGGCACAAGTTTATTTCGGCACTGGTCAATATTTTTCCTGGAAAGACTTGCTGGACCGGGGTATACAGCAGCGTTCGTTGTGCTATCCAGATGATAGCACTTAGCAATATATATTAGAATTAAACAGCATGTCATTGATATTCAGAAGAAACAGTATAGGAGACGCACGCAGCCTTGGAGGACGTCAGCGTTCACGAGCAATATTTCTGAGTAAAAATCCATCGACCACGACCTTGATGTTGCACCCAGTAAGAAAGCTGGCGATACACTCACATACATTCTGAGGAAGCCCGTAGAATGGAAGTTTTTGCAGAAGCGCCTCATGCCACACTCGATCGAAGGCCTTGTCCAACCTGCAAGGCCCTCTCCTTTGCTTTCGATAGCTACAGACCGCCGCGCAGACGTGGGTTAGATAAATCTTAAAATCACAAATTCTACCATGACGGAAGCTATGTTGACGGTCATTGATCAATCGGTAATCCACCAGATATTCCGGATTCTGGATGTGAAGTCAGCAGATGGTCCATACGGATGTTCCAAGGATAAGGAAGCATTGTGGTTGTCCACGTCCGGGAGTCACGTAGGTGGGTCAAAAACTTGTGACAATCCATTCGCCCTAGCAAGGTCAAATACAGCTCTCCCTGCGTGGTCTGTAGAGCATGGTCCAAGGCAACTGGTATTATGCGCATTAAAATCGCCAAGTATTACGATATGAGCGGCGGAGATCTGTGACAGTATACATTACTCAGGCACAGAGGCCTGAGTCAACTTGGGGCCAGATAATTGACCTATGCTTGTTGCCACTGCTGGCGACGTGAATTTCCCACATATATTTTAATCGCTAAAGACACCATCAGTACCAGGGTATTCCTATTTTAAGCCGACGGGATGGGGGCACATGGCACGTAGTAGCGTCGTTTGAGATTTCTAAATTAATAGCACAATTTAAAAAAACCTCATACAGTCGGAAAAACACACGTGAAATCATGTTTGATCAAAGCCGTTAAAGAAGTTTTTAAATTACAAGCCAAAAAATCCAAATATCCCTCTGCCTAATAACACGGTCAAATGACCATGCTTTGCCTTGTTACCAGAGCGAAAAAACCGTCGCGTTTACTATCACACGATTGTTACACTGCGCCACGACGCTTTCGCGGGAAATCACAGAAGTTTCTCTTTATATATATATATATATATATATATATATATATATATATATATATATATATATATATATATATATATATATATAAGAATACATTTATGATGCTTTCTGCGGGTAAAGTCTTAGGAAACATTAGTTATATAAAATTATCTTTTTTATTTGATTTACTATAAAAGTAATTTAAAAAAAGTAGCTTTATATATTAAGTATAATATAAAAAATAACTGACACCAGAGAATAACTCCACACAAAGCCAAGATGGGTACCCAATATACAAATTCTCTGTCTACTGCACTAGGCGCGTAAGTCCTAGTAAGTACCGTCTAGACGTTAACACTGTTTTAAGCACTAAGATTATTAGATTGATCATTTAATAAATTGAAGTTGTCTAAGCTAGGAGCAAAACATTACAGAATATTTATTATATCTTGAAATTTTTAATATTAAAATTAAGTCGAGTTTACCGAGGCCGTCATGGTGCAGGGTTTGATTGTAAACACGACGGTTCCAACAGGAGAACAAGTTATTTTCATTTCCTCGCTTTGCTAATGAGATAAAACATGGTATTGAGTTCTTAGAAATGTGAACACTGCGTGGAGAACGGAGTGTCTGGACACTAGTCTGGAGCATTGCATCCACACGTCCATACACTCTATGTCCAATACACATGAAACTAAAAATACATATTTTATAAGTATAATATCAAATGATAAATAGACGGACTTTATTTTTATTTTCATATTTATTAGAATTTATGGAACTTAAAGCCAAGGTAAGGAATTGTGGAGACATTATATTGTTTCCGAGTGGGAATTTAACCTATAACCGCCGCGTTTAGAGACGCTGTGACGCTGCACCACGATGACTTCAATTTATAATTCTATTATTTCCTAAATTATTTATTATATTTAAAACGATAATGGCATAGAGTCAATTTACATAAAAGAACACTTAACTAACTTAATATATTTGCCACAGCATTTTATATAATATATTTGACGAACGTGATGTCGTAGCATCTTGTAGCACGTAGCACATATGTTCGTAGCGCTCGTAGCAATTTATATTAATAGGCACTCAATGAATTATTTCAAATGGTTTCAAGAAAAGAATATTGAAATTATTATTAGACTTTTTTTTTATTTATTTATATCTTTTTTTTTTTGGTAATTTATGGTGAACTTAAATTAGAAAAAGAGGGCGAGAAATATATGAGATGAAAGTAAGAAAATTGTGGGAAATAAATATTTAATATGTTTATTTAATTCTCGCTCTGGTAACGAGGGAAAGCGCGGCATTGAATTCCGCCTTTCAACATTCAATGCCTAAAGAATTCCGCGAAAAGTGCAGAAAGGAAGTGTCCTAAAGAAAACGGAGTGTCTTTCTTTTACAATTATTTAAAATTATTTTTTTATTTTTCCTTCCACACATTCTATGTTTTAGCTCCATTTTTTTTTCAGAATGGTACATAGAAGAAACCTGGGAACCTAATATTTACTATGTAAAAACAATTATGTTCTTCGCAAATCAGCTAAAAATAGAGAAAACTAATTACGAAATACGAGTGGTGAATGGAAATAGCCCGTCCAAGATCTTAAACTGGCGGCAATTAGTAGGTATATAAAATAAAAAATTATTTTACGTCTCAATACGTAGTCAATACGTTTTATTATATATGGCTGGGCAAGTTGTGCGTCCACAACCAGAAGCCAATAAAGAAATAATTATATTAAGTTAAAACAAAATCATATAGTTTCTGAATTGAATAATATTATAGTATTGATTAAAAATACTAGTAAGAATAAAATGTTTATATATTAAAAAACATTCATCCACTAAAGACAAATACCTGTCCGATATTCGTTCGGGAATACGGGTACGTGACTTCGGATCCGGAAGCCATCCCTATTATACTCCCATTTAGTACATGAAACTGATGTCGATTCCGCCTCCTCCCCTCCTTTCCTAACTTCTTTTTCTGTGATTGTGATGGTTAAAGGAGCATTATGCTTATGATTCATAGCACAAAGCTCTCCAAGCCTATAATAGACCTCAGGCTTCACCAAGAACGTACTGTCTTTTCATCTCAATATGGATTTCCAGGATCAGGATCGGATAAGTTGGACGCTATTATGTCTTCAAAACATTGATAGAGGCATACAAATACAGAAGGAGATCTCTGAATCAGGTTTTATAGATATGCAGAAGACTTTTGACTATGTACCTCTTTAGTGTATCAGGTGGGTATTACAATGCCAGAGGATTCCTGAAGGTTATCACATATACCACGACTCCGCTTCTTTAGTTAACTTAATAAAAAGAACTTATTATTTTTCACCCAGGTAGCTAAGCCGAAATTAAAAAATCACAATGGAACTACACACATAATTATAAAGTTTTATTATAACAACAGTTTATATATAAATTTATATATCCTATAACGTTATTACAATACAATTCTGACATGTCACAAAAACAAAAGGTTGTTTAAACTTAGATTTAATTAGATAACGCAGAACACCTGTCGGGGCTCGAACCGTCACGTAAACAATTAATTAGTAAGCTATTTGCTATTCAAATCATCTCTGGGTAATCAAATCTTTTGACAAAGGCGCTGCGCGGAGTTTGCGAAGTGATTTATGTAAAATTGAGGTCAAACCGACGCTTTATTGCGTTTAGATTGGTTATGTAGGAAACGACATTTGATGTGATAATCGTAGAGAGTGGAGAAAAGGGTATAGTTTTTTTTTATTTATAAATAGACCAGTAAAAGAATATGTGATAAAGTTATTGTTGCGCCTAATGGGGGTTTCATTCTAATATTATCTTCTATACTATAGTTAAAGAGTAAAAAAAGTGTGTCTGATATTTAATGGTTTTACAGAAAAATGAGTTAGAGTAATATGAATAGTAACAGAGCACGAATTTATGAATACTTTTGTCTGTTTGTACATGCACATCCGTCTAAGCTATTAGACGAATTTGAAAAAAACTTTTTGTTTTGTTACTGTTAAGTGTGGGTAGAATCTAGGTTAAAGCATCACAACTTACGTGTCTGTCCTAGAAGAGTAGTTTTCTAGCTAAACTATAAGAAATAATAAAGTACATTTTTATTTAAAAATAGTTGAGCGTGGTGAGCGTTTTATATTGAGATATAAAAATTTAAGATCTGAGACATCTGGTCCAGTTGACAAATAAAATAAAATAAATGTTCGTGGCACAGCAGGACAGCAATCTAACTATAATTGCGGTGATGATATTAATAAGGGTAATGATTATATTAGTTTAAATAGTTTTTATTTCTCCGTGGCGTTGTCATTGACTCGAATTTAGAAGGAAAACGGAAAACGTAGTGTCTTAATAATGTGTACTTTCAACCATCTACTTATTGCAAATTTGAATCATCATAAAATATAAAGTCCACGCAGACAAAGTAGCAGGCAGCCAATAATATATAATATAAGCTTAAGCTCAATTAAACCCTATCATAAATGTATAATAATTTCATTTGCTTGCTATCAATTCACTGAAACATTAATACCGTAACACATTGGGGAATTAACATATATTGTATTTATAACTAATTGCGTTAAAAAGGGAATAATATTTATATAAGTCCTTATTAATGTATTATTAATAGATTATGAATATCACGTTAATAACTGAATTTATATTTAAGATAAATATTTTTAGAAATTTTTAGGACGCAGGTTCAATATCAAAGTCAGTTATTTCACAAAATCTGATTTGTTGGTAGGAATTTCTGCTATATTTCTTGTCGTTCAGTGCCAGCTATGTCGTAGTTACTCTATTTGCAAAATACAAATACTCCTTGTATTGTGATAGAAGATAGCGTTCACGTGAAAATCCTGTGAAATAAAATATCATATATGTAACAGTAAAGGCGCATACTGAGAGTTCATAGAGAATATTCATCCAATTTTCCTATTACATAAGAGAGTATAAGGTACAAAATAGGATAATAAAGACTGTGTCTTTATTTTTGTTTACTATGCTAGATTTTTTGATACGGAATTAAGTCTTTTTTATTTATTATTACTTGTTACTATTGTCATTAATAGATTATACTGTATATATGCTTTTATTACATAACATAAATGCATTTTTAATTTTTAAATATGAATTAAAAATTTAAAAACAACTTTTCCGAGGGTGAGACAAGACAAAAGAGGAAGCAGTAACCACGTCCGTAGGCTTATTATTATGTGATAAATTTTTACTCCGGTGTCGAGGCAAAGCGAGGCGTTGAGTTCTGCCACTCAACACGAGAATTCCCTGATCGTATTTTAGTTGGACCCGATTTGATTTGCGTAGAAAAAATTTAAGGTCACGTCTCTTGGTGCTTTAGGAGTCATTGCGCATGATATAACGTAACCTAACGCTGTAAATTTTATAAGAGACCCGCGAAATCAAAAAATATATAACAATACACTGAATGATTCACAATAAAATTATAAAATAAACTTTACTACGAAAGTATCATTCGTATTTAGTATATTTTACTATGTCGAGTATTTAAAATGTAGTAGCGGTAAGCATATCCTTAACGAAGTTCATATTTCTATATTAAAGTAAATATAATGCAAAATCTACAATTAAGTTACAGATCCAAGTGCACTCTATGTTCTTACTTTTAATGGATCTTATATTAAAGTACTCATATGTAACTAGCAACGAATTATTTGTTGAACTTAGCTACCACTTTATTTACGTAGACAATGTAAATATCATTAGATTATACGTTTTCTTAATTTTTATTTTTTTCATGTGCCCTTTTTCATTTTGTTTCGTAATCTTAGTCTTTTTTTGTTTTAAGTATAAAATAGTCGGACCAAACGGCACGTATTCTTGTTTTATTTATTTATGAGAAATTGCGTGCTAGAGAGCGGAACTCAACGGTGCCTTGTCTTACTTGAATGGAATTTACTAATTAATCATAGTGATTACACTTAAAAATTATTTCTCTGGCCCATTCCGCCAAAATTGTCAAAATCTTTAAAAAATATATATTTATTGTTTTTAATTATACACGACTTATGCTAGCGTGCGACACTTTCCGCTGAATTCTGGAGGCATTATGTGTTAGGTGGTGAAACTCAAAGCCGCACTTTGCCTCAACACCAGAGCAAAGAAATGGAAGTATTAAATATTTCATTTCCTGGAGTGGTGATCGAACCCACAATGGTGATATCAAATATTTTTTGCATATCGTGAAAAGTATAAAAAGGCCATAAATAAAAAATAGAAAATTAAAAAGTAGCAGTTCAGCAGTAATTTTTATCTGTTCCCTAAATTATCTGCTTAAAATTTAATTATACACAATAAAACCTTTCCCATCATTCCAATTCAGAATCCAAAGTAAAATTATAATTCGTACTTTGAAATACATTTGTGAAAATTTGTATTTATTTATCTGTTGTTGAACAGTTCCGCTTTATTTAAATTAATTTATGTCGTGCAAATGGCAAGGTTTATTTCGGGTGTACGTAAATGAGGTTTGATATAATAATTGTAGGTTATAATTTTAATATTAATTAAAGAATAATAGAAATAGAAAAAAAATTATAAACTAGTTTCTCGTAGCAATTACATCAAAGTTTTAATATAACTTACGTTTGTTAATCTGTTTTAAATATTATTATTTTATGTATAATATATAATAAAATATGTATTTTTATTTCTTAAGAAATATTTAGTTTCAAATAAACAAAAATATAAATATAAGAAAACATGAGTTGGATTCTAACTGTGGACTATATTAATACAAAAAAATTTAACATTTATGTATAAGCAAGTCATATAAAACCCACAAATATAAATGTTTTCTGAAGCAACAGGGCGTAAAACGTAGACGTAAATGTAAGTAAGGAAAGGAAAGACCGAATTTTACCTAAAGGAACTTTGACGTGGATACTGCCTGTAACATTCATTTACTATGTGTAAGAAAACATATTAAATCACTTTGGATTATAGAGGGTAGATAAGTAAAAAATATTTAACTTCACTCTGTATTCCGTATGTTACAGGGTAGGCAGAGGGAAACTGGGAAACTAGTGTCAAAATATTTCGTTGTCATTAAGACACTTCCGTTCCCCGCTGTCCACTGAATTCTGGAGACATTGCATGTTGAGTGGCGGAACTCAACGCCGCGCTTTAACTAGTTAGTAAAGTGAAGAAATGAAATCTTCATTCATTTTCTTGTGTGGGAAACCCGCAACCTATCGTGTTAACAGTCGCACCTCGCCTGCGCCTCGATTGGCCGCAAAGTATTCAAATAATTTAATTAATTTAATTTATAATCTTGTAATTAAGTAATGAGCAAGTAAATGTGGTTTTAAATTTTTCTTTCTAAGTTTCGTAATCATTGTACATATTTATATATATGTCTTACAAAAATGAGTATTTAATTTATAGTATATTGTTTTCTCTTCGTCGTAGTGCGACCTCCGATGTGACATTGGCGAAGTGATTAGCGTTCAACTAGCACGTTCGGAACGCTTTAATAAAAAAAAACAGAATAGACGTTTTTTAGTAAAAGTAGCTGTACGGGATGCCGTACGAATGTGTATAAATAAAACAGTTTATTTTATAACTGCAAAATATAATCATAAAACATCTAAAACTATAATGAATTTGATGTAATATGAGTGGTGAGCCACGCGCGGTACTCTTGATGACCGATGGCGACGAACTAACTTATTAAATATAATTAAAATATTAGAATTGAGTAATTTAGGTCACATAAATGCAAGCTAAGCACTCACATGTACGCGCTTGCTCGTACATATTCCCGGGCGGGAAAGATGAGGGTTAGTAGAAGAGATGAGATGCTGCGATGATAACAAGGTGATTATTACAAAATTGCTTAACTACCGTGAACCCCATGATTAGTAATAATGAATAACAAGATGATTACATTTTTTCCTTAACATATAACTTATACCGGAGAAGTGTTCAAATATCCATCGGGAACACTAAATCTAGGTGTCTCTTTCACTAATACACTTGCACTTATATCGCTAACATTTATCACTTCACTACACTGAACTGGCTGCACTGTGGACTGAGTCGGCTGGGGCGCCTCCCGAGCCGGGGCCGCTCGTGGCCCTCGCTCTGGCGCCCATTGCGCTCGCCTTCTGCTGCAATTGTACACCCATACTGCTCCACCGAGGCCCACTAAAGCGAATAATATGTATATCGCTGCATAGTGGTGAACGTCGTGAAAAGACATTTCTGCTATGGGTTCGGTATTTTTCATTAATTCGATATTTCTCTGAATATCTTGAAGCTGAACGGTGTAGTTACGAGATAAGTCAGAGGTATCATTTATAGACACACTCGGTAAGGAGATGTTTATTATGTTGTTAATCTGCGACATTTTGAACGATGGTATGTTAGAGGAAATATTGAGTTTACTCTCCCTTTGACGATGTGAGACAGAAAAGAATTCGGAAAATTTTATAGTGCATCCTCCATTGACGCTGAAAAATCCCGAGTTAGTTAGTTGTAGAGGCGTAATTTGATCGTCACATACAAGTTTCATATGACAAGGTTCACAACAAAAGAAGAAATATTTATTTAAGCTTCTTAATTCCAGCCATCTGTTCTTGCAAGTGGAAAAGTGAGTAGTATTCGTCCCTTACTGTGACATTAAGAGTTGCAGTGAGAATCGCCTGAACACTAAGGATTCGGGCGCGCAGATTCCAAGTAAGATCTGTCCATTTATTTTATATTATATCTCTCTCAACAATGTCTTCGGTGGCTGATATTTTGGCTAACCAGCAGCAGCTGGCATCGGCCATAGAAAGCGTATATACAAATTTTAAGAAAGACGGCGCAAGTAGAAGGACTCCCGAGTATATAAAGAAGAGATTGGACCTTCTAGAAAGTTATTGGTTCGAGTACGAGAGTAACTTTACGAGACTACTGAGTAAGGAGTTAGAGGTTCACACTCGTGAGGCTATT